>JAUJYV010000249.1:0-62961 GCA_033995625.1 Ophyiulus pilosus
TTCTGGGCAGCCGCCTAATCGGGGCAAAACGCCTCCGCCGGATGTGTCCAGATTAAGCGGAATCGACTGTATATGTACAAATGATTGATAAAAATAATCTACTTCCAAAAAAAATGTTTGGCAATTAAATATCAGAAATTCCTCTATATAGACAGGTGCATATACATGTTTAATAAAAAATAAAAATGTATATGTATTTAAGTGATTTCTGTTATAGAATATTTTCGATGTTTTGCAAAATCGCGTGTGGTATGTCAGAAAGTCATGAAATTATCTGGGAATTATAAGAATATATATCGACATCGCTGCAAAAAATGGTAGTATTTTTTTTTTAATCCAAGGGACCAAAGTCACTAAACAGATATAATAACCAAATTGCACCCCAATGATATAAAGGGAGAATTTTCGATGCTCTGTAAAATATTGTGCGGTATGTCGGAAAGTCGGGAAGTTTTATAAAAGAATATAGAACAAAAACTGTAAAAACGATAGTATCAGGTAGAATACAAAGACCCAACAGATATAATAACCAAACTTCATCCTAGTGATATAAATGGGGAATTTTCGAAAAACGCTTCTTTAAAATTAAATGATATCATGTTTGTCCATGTAACTAAATAATGTAAATACAATAACAAAATTTGTGTAGAAACTTCTAAAATTATATAAAGGGAATACATTAGAATGTTGCAGATGTACAGTATTGAATAAAACTCAAGAAATATAATTTTATGTAGTTGAGTTAAATGATAAAATGCTTTAAGGACAAAAGCAAAAAACATTCAAATTCTCATTATTTCATATTAATTTATGGTAGTTTAGTTTTATTAAATAGCTAAAAGCGATTCATTCAACTGGGAAATTTTGATCTAAAACTTGCACAAAAAAAAATACCAAAGAAACTTTTTGTTTGTTTTCCAATCCTTATAAGGGCAAACCTTACTAGCATCTGTGTTGCTATGGTTTGCCCACTTCCAGGAGCAACGCCTATGCACTTTAGTAAGCATTACCTTTGGTATTTCAATCTAAAAGTATCTTAAGCTAGGATCCAGTGTTTCCTGGCGGCGATGTATGCCACGATAATACCAAATTAACGTTGGAATAACAACATCTGGAAGGTTATGGTTACTTTTTTTCCCGTCAGGAAAAAACTGCTAAACTAGAACAGTCAAGGCTCTTCTTTATAAAGCGCATCTTGTATTTGTGATTTCGTTTAGAAGAGTAAATAGCCAGTAAGCGCTACATAAGAAAATGATAAAAAATGATCTCGTTTGGAAACATCCGCTTACATGGTTCCAAAGTCCCAATTTTCAACTAGAATTGACGCATGTTTTACGCTCCACATGTTCACAACGCGTTCACCCCAATGTTTGTGAGCCACCAGGACAAGGGAAGCTCCAGTTCCCCGTGCTCAAGACCTTTTGAAAATTCTTGGAAAGTATACAAAATCACGTGACATGAACATAAATCTTATTTAAAATACTACATCGTGTACGGAATCCTTTGGTAATTACCGTGTTTCATCAATTATAAGACGCACTCCCCCCCCCCCCATAGAAATATCTCTAAAAATGGAGTGTGTCTAGCCATGTGCAGTTTAGGTGATAATCGCCGGATGTATGTAGCCGGTGACATTGAAACATTGTTGTCTCCTACATATGGACATATGCGATTAAAACACTTATTTGGATTCAGGCGACCAAAAAACTTGTATTTGGATACATTAGACCAAAAAACTTGTATTTGGATACATTAGACCAAAAAACTTGTATTTGGATACATTAGACCAAAAAACTTGTATTTGAATACATGTGACCAAAGAACTTGTATTTGGATACATTAGACCAAAAAACTTGTATTTGGATACATGGGACCAAAAAACTTGTATTTGGATATATTAGACCAAAAAACTTGTATTTGAATACATGTGACCAAAGAACTTGTATTTGGATACATGTTACCAAAAAAACTTTTATTTAGATACACGTGACCAAAAAACTAGCTATGTACACATGTGGTCAACGATGTTGCGCTTCCAAGTTCCAGACCGATATTTTTCATCGGCTAAATATTTTGCGTATAATTCTCCAAATATTATACCTGAAAATTGCTACTATTAAAATGAAAAGAAATTCTAAAAGATGTTTTAAGAAATTTTTTAGAATCAGAGGCTATTTTTCTGTTGGTGTTAGTGAAATCAATGTGCATCTTACAATCGATAGCATTTTAAAATTGATGTTATATAGTAATTACTGAAACAGTTACCAGTCCAATGTATCTTACAACGTATTTAGTCAAGCATTTACTAAAAAAGAAACTATATCCAGAGTATCACGAAATCCAAAATCTAGTTTTAAGTATAAATGACGTATATAACCATTACAAATTATTTAAGAAAGACAAGAGTCTAACAATATATAGTTTATATGCGAAGGCAAAAAATGCTTTGACATCTTTTTTTTTCTTCAAGATTTCTAATTTCGACCGCTTTTAGGAACGTTGATCCGACATCTTTGTCAATTGCCATTATTAACGCCCAAACGATGATAAACGACATTTCTAAATGGCGTCATTCAACACAAATGATCGTTCACAATGCAGACTGACAACTAAATTAGAATTTGACGATCATTCCCAAATGGCACATTTAGGGCTCCATGCGACAACGGTACAAATTACATTAGTGAAGTTCTGCTTACGAAATGTCATCTTTCAAAACTAAAAAACATTAACAACTTATGAAGAAATTTTAACAAATTGTGCATCAGGGCACTCAAGCAAAATTCACCACATGAAGTATACGTATTTATTTTCGGTCATTACTTCTCGTATAATTCGCAAAACTATTTATAAAAATGACATTCTGTACGAATACTATATAATATCTAAGGTTTTTCTGATTTTCACAATTTTCTATTTGACCGTAAATTTTCGTTACGCTTCCCTAGGCCACACGAATTGATTATTTATTAAAACCCACCAGGGTTTTTATTGATTTACTGTACATTTTTAGGAATTCTTAAGTCTTTGCAGATGCGTTTATTTGGTAAAAATCAATACTTATCATCGCCATTTATATTCCACTTGCCATACCCGAAAACCAAAATCATATTTTTAAGCAAAAAAACAATTCTGATATTCAGTATCACTATCGTTGTATAAAAAAATAAATGAAAATACCATTCAGCTGAAAATCTAAATCTACTTTAATTGTAAGGCTCGGAGGCATTATTTAATGAGCAACGTGATATTTTTAAACTAATGCATTTGCTTTTATGGTTATCTTATTTCGTAAACATGCTTATTCGGGAAAAAACCTGCTTGCTCGGTACAATTGATATTTACAGGCTACAAAATATATAAATATTAACACTTTTTTATTTTAAAATATAATGCTTTAGATGAATCTTTACAAGGATTGGATCGGCGGATAGTTAATCTGCACAAGTACAGTCAAATTTTATATTAAAAATAATTACTAGAACATGAATAAAACTACATGAATGAAAATTTGCAAAACGGGTTTGGATTCCTTAATTTTAAAAAAAGTATCATTTCAGAGAGTAAGCAATTTTCCCTGAAGTAAATTTAAAATTCAAATGGAAGAAAAATGACGAAGAAATCCATTTTTTCATATTATTTGAAAAGTTTGAAGCTAGAGCATATGATGCCAAATCCTACAAACCCATTTTCTGACAACTTATCAACCTAGTTCATCCACAAAATAGATCCGTTCTACTTGATGAGTAATTCTCACACTTCAAAATCCTCAGAAATCTCCAGTGGCAAATCTAAAATTCGTCCTACTCTACAGTCAAACAGATTGAGATGAGTCAAAAACGGTTTTTAATACCATCGAGTAAAAGGACTGGTGAACATGAAGAAGGAAGGAAATGCAAAATAAGTCATCGGTTCAACCGTCGTTGATCATCTTAAAAGTAATGGGGTGGGACGACCGCCATGGGAGAGGGAGGGGGGAAGGACATGAAGAGGTCTAACGTGGAAACCCACGAGTCATCTGTCATTTTTGGCACAATTAAAAGAATGCTAAGTAGGCAAAAACTCAAGCTACTTCAACCTGATTGATGATTTAAAATATGGACGACCCCATTTTACAATCAGCTATTGAAAACTCGCTCATACACGAGTGTGGATGAATTGCATATAAAGCACAATCAGCACTACAATCAAATTTACATAATAAATCAACATCTTATATTGCTTTATAATAAAATATGGAAAGTGGAGAATAATGGAAATACTGCCTACAGATACATTCGCTGATCAAAGTTCAAAGGACATTTGGACAGGCCGAAAATATACGGCGCCCTGTAAAGGCTCAAGTTGTCTTGGATAGTTCAACTGCATGCTTGATATGGTCAAGTAGGACACACCTGACCTGACCTAATGTAAGCTAATCCTATCTCACCATTACAGGACTCCTAATCCGATCTAACCCAAAATACCATATCTACTGTATGTATTTGTTAATTTATTGTTGGATCACACCACTTTCCTTCAACACAGCTTAAATCTTTCTTAGAATGGAATTATATACTATATACAAACGTCTTTAGCTATGACTGCAATAAGTATTTCCATTATATTGTGTATCCCCATTACTGTTCGTATTTTATTTAAATATATCCATTATATCCATTAAATCGCTCCGCCTTCAAAGCTGTTAGTTTCTAAGAATTTCATATAAAAAATACTTTCCTAAACGAAAGTTATACGAGATTACATTGAAATAACAACATGTACATATCGAAAAAAAATATACAAGTATAAGCCAATAAAAGGGAATGTTCCAATTGCGATTTTCGAAGAAAAGCTATAAAAGTCAAAATAACTTAACAAGGCGATTAAACGTATTTGGCAAAAACTATTTCTTACATTAATCCAAAACGCCATGTTTAACACACAAAAAAACGTTACGTTTAAAAATGCAAAACTGCAGTAAAAATGATATTTTTTAAACATTTGTTTACGAGAAAACAAGACTAATAATGTATTTGTAACTAGAAATAATTGCCCAAAAAGAGGGACTTAAATGGAAAACATTCATTTGAACCTTAGATGTACTTTGGAAGAACAATTTTTTCTTCAATTAGCTCGATTTGGTTGCCACTTCACTAAGTGCTTTTCCAAAAATGACCACAGGTCATTAAATTAGAAATGACTTGAGATTGACCAACAACAGGTTTTAATTCTATTATAAAATTTCTAAGAAAAATTAACGACATCGTTCAAAAGGCTGTATTGTTCCTTATCTATTGGTGTCTATACTTTGTTATTATTACATGTCTTAAGAGCACTCTTGTCCTCTCGTATTTCATGACCTGCATACTATAAGTTGGTAACTCTTAAAACATGAGGAAAAACCGTGTTTTACGTCGCTCCAAAATAAATAATTCCAGTCCGGCCGAGGTCTCCATAATGCATTATCCCCTGAACAGATATTAAGTCCCACAACGTTGTTTTAATGGTTGCACTAACTTGAGTTTGGTCACGAAACAAGGCCTCGATCTCAATGGAATACAAAAAAAAAAAAAAAAAAATAGCAACGTCGAGGTTCAGGGCGCAAAAACTTTTATGATTAAGTGAAAATTACCCCATAAAATGTAACCCACATTTTTCATTGTTATTGACTGCTTAAGAAAACGGTTGTGACCTTAATGGAAAAAGACATGCTTCAATGGCGGAACTCATGTGACAAACCTAGGAGTAAAAGGGGATAGCTATTATCAGACTCGAGTACTAAACATCAAAATTGCACATAAAGAAAAGAACCGAAAGATTGCAATATCTAATTTATAGTTTCCCTTTCGTTATTCACAGATTAATGTTAATGAATTTTAAACAAAAAATATCTTAGTTTTAAAGTAAGGATATAAAAGTCCATTGTAAATCAAATTATATTACAGGTCGCTTTAGTTAGTTAATGATATTTCAGCACCCTTAAACGTTAGCAATCACTCAATGCATCAACTTAAGTACAACACTACACTACAATATAATTAAATGGACGTTCCAATTATGCAATTTTTGAAATTTTAAATAGGGACCCATCATTCTTTTGCAGATTTGTAACTTTCTTGGTTAATTGATCAATTGGATAAGGTTTAGGGCCCAGGACTGATACTCAGAATGGGTTCAAGAAATAGTGATTTTCCCAGCAAAGGGTCAGTCAAGTAGTGGCAATGAAATCGTAAATTCTCGCATAATGACAGACTGGACCCCCAGTTGCAAATGAACGTCTTAAGTTGGTCCTTACAGGTGCCAAGCCAAGAGGACACTATACGGTACTGTATCAGTGTGTCCAGTAAATTTGCTGGGGAAAAAAAAAACTGAAGCATATTTCAGGAATTCAAGGTTCTTCCTTTAAATTTTCAAAGACCAATCCCACGAGAATTACAAAATTTTAAAACAGAATTTTTCAGTTTAACAGAAGTTTCTCGACGCAGACAGGAAATATTCCAGCACAAACTGATTCTTAACACGAATTTAAAGCATATTTCCAACTGTCGACAATTTTAATTCAAATAGCGGTCTACTTGAATCTGAAATCCATATGAAGAACAGGCCCTTAATTATTGCATCCCTACATATGTATATAGATAGTAAAAGCAGATAAGTTGAATGACAACAGTTGGGTACAATGCACCAACTGTCCCCAATCGTAAGACACGAAACGTTCTCAAGATGCCACACTTTATAAAGCAATTAGCGTACAAAAATCGCAGCTGAGGGAAGTTGAGGCAAGATGGCCGATATTAAAAAGCAAGGCTAGGAATAAACCTAATGAATCCCCGAACGAGACCAATACGTAAACCCGGATGAACCTCTGTCGTTTTATCCGAGACAAAAAACAGGTCTTTAATGGAAGATGGATGAAACCCTCGGAGAATGCCAAAGATAATTGAAATAGCAACGGCAGGAAGGGAGGGATAAAAAAAAGGGTAATAATGTCACGGGCCGCTCCATTAGTACGAAAATTCCATCCAATACAAAACACGATTAATTTCGGATATCAACGACCTGCAGGGGGGTTGATAAAACGTGAGGCATGAACCATGTGAACCACACGTAATGGCGCTCCAGCTTTATTTATAAGCTATTTTTAGACGATGGGTTTGTGTACATTTCATCTTTACTTATTATTTCGGCGTGTTTTGGCTTTTGGCCAAAAAGTATGCGGACATTGAAGCTCACGTACATCTTTGATGTTGTTTAAGCCAGCAGGCAACATGGAGTAGTCACAACAATGTTTCATTGCAACTAGTTCACAAAAGCAACTTTCCTTATCGATAGCGTTGTCATATTTACGGCATTGATACGAGACGTTTAAATGACAAATCAAACTTGCTTCAATTGTCTCCACTAACAACCTGTTTTTTTCGTCCGATCATTGAGTTGATGTTAGGGAAAATATTCTCTCCACATTTGCATTGTGGACTGGAATAGCAAATATGTATTCGCATAGCTGTATTATACATACAGGACTTCTGATCAATATGCTTTGTACCTGCAAAAAATGTCAGCCATTCCTCTTCCATACTCAATTTCATAGTTGCTTTGCAGACTTAGTTGCTATTATTTTTCTCTAAATAATCTTTTATACATACAAACTGGTTGAATAGAATCTCAGTGTTTCCAATATCGATGTTGGTACTTTATAGCCATACATATTCATACATGAGCATATATGTAGATACGTGGCAATGTATGGACCAGTGGCGGCTCGTGTATAGGCACTGTGGAACTGCAGCACCCCCTATTTCCACTTCATATCACCAATAAAATTTAATATAACGAGTCATTCCTTTATTTTCCTTAATTATTTCTTTAAACTTGTACTATATAAACTAGTAGCCATACCCTCCAATGGGGGACCCCCCCAGTTTATACAAAAATCTTTGCATGGAACTGTGCGCTTCGTATATCCAGCGGCGTGGAGTTTGACTGTTGCTGCGAAACTACACATGTAATTAAATGCATACATTCTCACATGATTCAATATAAGTTTGTATTTTTAAAGTTTCGAGAAAATTCTGCCTTGATCTATCAACGCTATGACTATGTGGAGGAAGATAACACTTGAAATCTATGTCCTAACCACATGTCAGTTGCTATAGTTTATATGTTAATAATATCACGCACATGACACTTTCATTTTTCTCAATCCAAACCAAAATCGCGTTCTTCATTTTTAAAACTGATGAACACAAGAGAGAAAAAAATCTGACGAATTTATGTTAGTAACTTAAAGATCATTTGTCAATGTCAGGAAGAAACTAAAAAACATTGACTTTTTCTACCTAGGTCAAGACAGTTCAGTGATGTTGTAATTCTTTGTTTTCCCCCAGTTCTATCATTACGGTGATAATTAAACCCACGTCTTACACAATGATGCAGTAATAAATTGTTAGCAACATTCATTTCAAACTTTAAAAATGACATCCAAAATTTGTGTTTTCTTATTTTAAACCATCAGAGTAATCATAAATGTGTTATTTTGTTTAAAAAATTCATCCCTCATGATGGAAAAAATATATTTGGCAATTTGTGGGCGTATATAGCCATATTTAGCTCTCCATATACCACATATAATAATGTTGGGACCATATTTGGCCCATTAAGGGACATTAGCCACTGATGGCCAAGTACGGACCACATTTAGTCATGATTATCAATATCTTGCCAATTATGGGTCATATAGCTTTGTATGGTCCTTAATTAGATACTGATGACCCACATATGCATCATAAAATGCTAATTGTGAGTCATAGTTGGATATAAACATTTACATATTTGGATGGGTATGGACATGTGTGGATGGGTATGACAATGCAAGGACATACCTTGACAATATATGGACGAACCTGGCTATATATGCCAAGATGTATCAATTTCTTGTCCAGTCATATATGGAAAATGTGCAACCTATAAGATACTCTCGTATAATTTCAGAGATAAATTCTTAAGGATTTAAACTTTTAAGTTCCAATACTTCATTGGTATATAATCGATCAAATACAATCCATGAACTGCTCGTAACAACTTCACTATATATGCAGATTAAAAACCAAAAGTGAATACTCAATATTCGACTTTGGCAATGAATTCAGCGTTTATATTATAAGCAAATGCGAGGCAATGACATAGTTTTCCAGAATGTACCTCGCAATAATCCTTCGGTGATAAAAGAGCACACCACCGAGTGCATTACTAGGATTCCAAAGCTCATTTTTATATTACAGGAAAAAAAAAAATACGAGTTGAGGGTGATGCACGGGAAAACTTGTTTTGTGGAAAGGGATTTATATATACGGCGGTTTGAAAATCCATAAACATGGTCATTCCTAAAGTCATTCCACACCGCATGCACTCCACCAAGAATCCGGCATCGCATCAAAATGAGTTTTTACGTTCGGATCCAACTTTATTAAGTTTGACAGGAGAGCATGTACGAGAAACTCAGAAATCACTTCCCGGAATCGCTTTTTGGTAAAAAAAAAAAATATAATATGCAGCCAGGATGAGCATCTCCATGACCGTGACATGTGGCTGGGATTTCGCTTTCTAAGCAAATTTGCACTTAAGCAACTTAAACCTAGTGTATATTTGAATTTTAGTTAAAACATGTCACATGTGGCGTTTTCATTTACACTTCAATTGGAAGTAAACTGAATATAAATAGCAAAGAAGTTAAAGAGTCAAGTCAAAATTAGAGAGTTTGATCCAGCCAACGCCTTAACGTTAACCTTATCGTTAAGACGTTGGCATATCTTGATACATGCCTACAGATACAGGTTGAGACATTCAGTACCAGTGTTGGGCAGTAATTGAGTACAATGAATTAACGAGTAAAATAGTACAGAGTACAAAGAGTAATTGGATACCAAATACACTCAAATGTTACAAAAGTAATTGAATGCAAATGCACTCAAAACGTACGAGTACAATGCACTCGGTTATAAAAATGTACTCGCAATGGGCGATTCAAAATGTCCTTGAGTGATAACGTAATCTGAAATTATGAGTACCAATGTAATCGAGTATGAATAGAAATACTTTAAGCCAACACTTGAGTACATTGAATACATTTGGGTAACGAAAATGAGTAACTTAACGCGAGGACCATCTTAAAATGTAATGTGAATATTTTAATTTTTATTGTTATTGGATGAATTTTTCTTTTTTTCCCATTAATTGTTTAAGTCTAAGAGTTTATTTTCTGTTCTAATATTAATTTAGATATATGAAGATGTTATTGTAATTTCTATTGGTTCTGCTTGTAATAAAATGTACTGTGTGTAAAATAAGTTTAGTTCTCCCTAAACGAATACTTTGACATTCCTCCATACTCAAATCTGGTACTAAAATCCATGAGTACAATTTGCCAAGGTCTTTTACATTACTACTCGTACTCAATGTGTATGATTAATGATAGTACTCTACTCATTCACGTACGATTACAATATACTCATAATCAGTACTCTTACTCATGAGTACAATTAGTCCAATTCTGTTCAGAACCTATGTTATTACTTATGCGTTAGGTATCTACTGAGACTTGTATGCAAAACATATGTAAAAAGTCTGTAAAAACAATAGTGAGGCCAAAAAACCGTTTTATACAACTGCAGTATATACATACATGCATGCATGCATAAACCTAGCTATAACCTTTGTATGAATAGTTACTTTGCCATCAATATTTTGTACTGGCATAGCTTTTAGTCGGAGGATACGATCCAATAAAGGCCATGTGGCCACACTTTGGTGAATATTCCAGATGGCGTTTTTTGATCCTAGATATGTCTCAATTTTAGATATGCAAGAACAATTTTTGCTAGAAACAACAACGAATCAACAGCAGGCTTCAAGGGAAAGAGAAAACGCAATGGAAACCAATCTCCTAGTCATGCTCAAATAACGATGGACAATTGGAGAACAGCACTGTCCATTTCCTGAAAACCAACCGTCCAACAGGGAAGAAAACAATAGCGAATAGCCATATAACACCCATTGTAAGAACTAAAAAATGGCCGTTGCGTGGTAATTTTTTCAGAAAAAAACTCATGGATTTTAAGGCTTAGCCTTAAATTTTCAAGGAGAACCCTCCCATGACTAATTATGGGGCTTAAAACCTCAACCAACCCATGACTAAATATCACTGTAATTTTATAAAGAGTCAATAAAATGCTCTGGAGAATTTTTTTAAAAAAATAATAGAAATTTCCCGAATCAGGCATAAAGTACAAGCATAAACTGGGATTTAACACGAATTTCAAGCAAAATTCCAGACTTTTCTGATTTTCAAGGCTGTTGTATACCCTGAATATGTTCCTATTGCATCATCTGGGTCAGATACGGTAAAGTTGGTGAAATGTAAAGTTGTAACCAAAATATCACCTTGCATATGATTTTTAATACAAGCTAAGCAAATTAACAAGCATTCGTATATGTATAATTGTTTGTCATAACATACCGTAAACTTCTAAGCAAATTCCTCGTTTATTTTACTTTCATAGTATACCTCAATTAATTTCAAAAGTAAAAGAGCTTCAAGATGAACCAGATGAGTCTGTAGCAGTTTTTGGAAACCTCAAACGAATGGTGGCAAGAAATGGCGAAATACCAATGCTGTCAGACACGTACATTAGAACCGCAAGTAAGTTAGCTGTGACGTCCAAACGTAATAACGAAAACCGCATAAGCTTCATCGGCCACAAACACACCTTAAAAGCGTCTTCAACCTTGTTACATTCTGAAAACGAAATTGCCACACGTGCAATTTCTCTAGGAAAGTGTCAAAGGTCGAATAACGCTGATAAATTTCGTTTTATACGCTAATCTGAACGTTCGCTAAAGTGCAAAGTCTCGTTTCGCGATGCATCACGGGATGGACTCACTTATAAATAATCAAAATAGACTTTGGATGCGATCTCCCACTAAAAACAAAAATAAATCGAAAATGCAGGAATGAAAGTGGAAGTGGTGCTTGGCGAGAACACAAAACTAGGCCAACGTGGAGTTCCATCGGGAAATTGATTGATAGTGTTCTCTATTCAGTCGAAAGAAAATACAAATTGCCACATAATTGCAAGGAGGACAACCTAAAAAAGGCGCCAATTGGGATGGTCCACAATTCAATTTATGAAGAAAAAAAAATGCTTTCACCACGGAAAAGCTGAGAATTTAATGAACTACCCACATTTCGGGTGTGGGAAAAGGGTTAATTGTTCTGAATTTGTTCATCTCCGATTTTGAAACCAGTTTCTACATTCCCTAGGTTCCAGACTTATGACAAGTGACCTAACGCCACGTTTTAGTACAATAATTTGTCGACTTTCCATTACGTCATTAATTTACTCATCCATGCGATGCAAACTTTCCCGAAGAGCAACCAAATTTGGTTATTGTCAAGTTCCATCCTTGAACCTTGATCCTGAACTTTTTAATATTCGCCGTCAATTATGAAAATGATGCGTTATAATAGAGCCAATAAATGTGCAATTAGCTAAAGAACGCTAAAGTGCGCATCACATGTACATTAACCTTAATTCACTATTACAATTTATTAACGCATGCAAATTACATTTAATAAACTAATTATCGTCACTCACATAGATCCTAATTGACAGTTTGAGCATGCTAACGTCTTTATACTTACCTTAACTTTAATGGCGGGAAGAACCACGCATGCGCACTAATGATGCTCTGTTAGTTCATTGGCTAATTCAATGCGTGGCTCCTCCTTTCCCGCCATTAAAGTTAAGGCATGTATAAAGACGTTGGCATGTTAAAACTGTCTATTAACTCAAAAATTTAGAGCAATTTATATTATAAAGATGTTTTCCAGTGCATTTTATTGTAATTGTGGGGTGCAGTGGGGCGTTTTTTCTATACACGTGGGGATAATTCATTGGATAAGCTGATAAATCATCATTGATTAGTATCTGTTTCGATAATTTAATGACGTACTTTTAGGTAAAAATTGTGGCACTGAAATTCGGCATTAGTTGTCTCATGCACGACATTGGAAAATTTTCGAAATTTTCACGTGTGGCCGATAAATAATTTTTAAGAAACTTACATTGACATTCCTGTTCAAATTGTATGTATTAATTACCACAAATTAGAGAGTTTGAGCCAGCCAACGCATTAACCTTAACCTTAACGTTAAAGGAGGGAAGGGAAGAACCACGCATGCGCACTCATGACGTTCAGTTACTTCATTGGGTAGTTCAGTCCGTGGCTCCTCCAATCCCGCCTTTAATGTTAAGGTTAAGGTTAAGACGTTGGCTGGCTCAAACTCTCTATTGCCATATTTGCTGAACATCAACATTAATTTCGTTTTCATACCTCTAATCTATCTGTAATAAAATGTTAATTTAAAGTTTCCATAGCTAATTGGTTAGCTAATAGCTTTTTTCTAGCTCTGTTTAAAAAATACATGCACCTGTTCCACGATCCTGTAACATCTATCATGGAAATGTGTAATAAACATTTATGAGAAATCTTCATGGTAAATCATCGAATGAAAGTGAGGATATGAGAATATAAAAAATCCGAATATGACAACACAGAATAAACAAATCCATAACGTAATGCACCTAAACAGTACACTATGTAATATGTAAGCACTAAATAGATACTTCGATTTTCCTTTAAAATCATGAAATGATATTTATATGTTGGCCTAGAAAAATGTTTATTTGACAATGCGTGCATTTCCAAACATAAAAACTGGCATTTTATTGACACAACGTAATCTGACATCAATTTGTAAGCTCTAGAAACCCATAAACATGCAATCCCTAATCTTATTTTATTTGAAAATGTCATATTATTCATGCAACACGAATTCGCGTAAACAACTACTTTAATTCTTTACGCTTCATGCTATACTCTAAAGTAAAATATTTGCCCAAGAAATATATTCTTCCGACCTCGTTAAAAATTTCAAGTGTCTTCTCCTCCACCCCTTATTTTACCAACACAGAGCTGTATTCCTAGACTCAACAGGAATGCGGTAGAGTTTCTCATATTTTCTTTAAACATTTCCTTAAATATCGTGTCAACAATCCATGCTTGTTAACCAATGTTAAATGCTTCATCTAACCTACATATGCATTCGCACATGTTGTCATCCGTTACCAATGAAATATTTTTAAGGAAATTCTATAGTGTCTATAACGGCACGTTTATGATGAATATATAGTTCGATCATGCATTAAGTTTTATTCCCTTGTAATAACAGGGTCTGGGAAAGTAATAAAAATATTTCATACAAAACCAGGTGAATATGACCAGACATTTGTATCATCTTGTTGTTTTTCCAAAACTCTGATTCTAGGACAAGAGACCTTTATTGAAAGTAAACTTTGACATTTTCAAACCAGTCATTCATATAAAGTTTTGCACATCTAAACCAAAGGGGGCCATTCAAAAAGGATGTCCTCAAGAGGGAGGTGGGGGGAGGGGGATAGGGGGTGGGTTATATTTAAAGAAACTCCGGGGACGTCCTTTCTGAATGGTCGCTAATTTTCAATGCAAAGGCATTGATTCAATTTCTGCAGCATTAGTTCCATTCACTTTAAGTATTAATCAAAATGTTAAACTCAAAACAATCAAGATTTGAAATTTCTAGAAATAAGTACATCTGCTTGTTATGAAAATAATTGATCGTCATGTACCCTTCCTTAATCCGTTTTTTAAAATGTCTCGTCCAAGTCATAAGCAACTTAGCAAATCATTTTTATCTTTGCTGATATGAATTTACAAGTAATTATACTTTTTTTGCATGTGATTTCTAATGTTTTTTTCTGGTCTTGAAACCGTCTCATCAACCCAACCTTTTTCAAACTGAAATTTCAAGAAAACTTATACACACATTTCGGGGACGTCCTTTTTGAATGGCCTCAAGGTGGTTTTAGTCATTTGTTAGTTTTGAACAACCTGACAAAAACTTCGGTCAACAAACGCACTGATAAACAACAATCGGACATAGTACGTATACGTCAGTGTTAAATGTGGTTAATGACGATAATGGTTCAGTTCACTTGAGGCTGGATTCTCAAAAAAAAGACAAGCTTCAGCAAGCAAAAGAAAAAAAATCAAAATAAAACGGATGCTTTGATCCATTCAGAGGACATTTTGTTCAAATGAAATTCCCGAAAAACGATAAAAACCTTTTACAACTTCCATTGTTATTGATGGAGGCTAAGTGGAAAGAACAACAATTCAACAGCGGAAAAAGTGATGGTCCTAAGATTGGATTGAATCCAATTATTGCCCCCAATAATATTCGACCGTCATATCGATGATGTTGTTGCATCCACATTGTTAAGAATAAATTCAAGTGAAATACACGTATAATGACCAACATTCAGAGAATAAAAAATGCAATAGATATCTAGAGATTGTCGGACCAATCTGTCGAGCAAGAATAAGAAATTCTTTGATTACTCTCCAGCAAAAACCCAAGTAATTTTTCATGTGTAGTTTATCCGACCGTTAAATGTTTTTCTATCGCTATTCAGCCACCGTTTTTCGTTATAGTTCTTGTAGGTATATCTCTTGGATTTGATATAAAAAGATCTTCGATTACTCGATATAGTATATAGATAAAAACATGTACTGCAGCTGATAATTTAATGGAGCGTTGTTGCTTTTTAAAAAACTGCAGTACCTTTACTTAAAAAAAACTATCGTTTGATGCTTGTGTAGACATACCCTTAGACAAATTAACTTTGCAATCATAAAGGTAAAAGAAAAGAGACAGTTTTAGCATGCCAAACGTCTTTATACGAGTACTTAACTTAACGTTAGCGGCGGGAAGGGAAGAGCCACGCATGCGCACCCATTACGTTCAGTTATAGTTCACTGGGTAGTTCAATGCGTGGCTCCTCCCTTCCCGCCGCTAACGTTAAGGTTATTATAAAGACGTTTGGCATGCTAAAACTGTCTGTTCATATTTGGCGTTTCCTTAATTAACGCACATATTTGCATACATATTTATTACCAAATAGTAGGTATGTGACATATTTAACTTTTCCTATATTCAATGCATAGCCATAAATATTCTATAGACGATATTTATATCGATACGGGCATAGTGACATCGATAGGCCCAAACCGATATGCCATGGTGATACAGTGGCTTAATTACACCTTAATATATGCCCAATTTCTGCTATGGAATATATGGAATCATCAGTCATATTGGAAATACAGCTACATGTGCCATATATAATATGTATATATTTTAATTGTATGTGGATACATATTTTAAATGTATCCACTTAAGTACATATTTAGTTGCATGTTAAAATAATCATATATACATACAAGAGTAACAATATATACATGTAGTGATGTACATATGTATATACGAGTAGATGGTCATACGAACACAGATATCCGAATGTGTCCAATTTCTGATCTAGCCATATACATGTATATATTTTAAAAAAGCCATATATATTCATACATATCCTATATACGAGATTTCCTCGAGGGAAAATAAACTGAAGTTTTGCAAAACTTTACGGACTCAATATTCCAAAGTGGACGATTCAAACTTTCAGATAAAATCATTTTGACAAAATGATCGATCTGGTATATAGAATATTTCATCAATCCCAATTTCCGTACAAACCAACACGTGCTAAGTGCCACTATCCTGAGAAGTTTACTTTTATAAAGATCAGGCCATTATGAAAAATGCACAAGTTCTGACATCTCCCTTTCCATGCAATGTATATTTTATGTCTAGTTTGTGGTCAGTCCACAGTCGTTATCGATCAAAAAATGCCAACAGAATTTTCTCGCTGCAAAAGTTGGTCGAAATGTAAAAAAATAAATACTTAATGTGATGCAAGGGAGAAAAAATTCAAGTAAATAGAACGATCGAGGAATAAAAATTTAAAACCATATATTTCTTTCGTTGCAAAACCAATGAAGGCATTCATCATCCGACTCCGCATATATATTTTTCTATAAATAATGTGATTCGGTTAAACGACAGATCAGATACTAGGCTTATAGAACATTTGAATAACATAAATATAGAACTGTCCCTTGAATCCTTTTGAAATGGATGCACATCCGGGAATACTAATCCGAATTAAACAGGTTGATCCTGCTATCAGAAGCAGTTTAATGCATAAACAGAGGCCACACAACGTCCTCCATGCAGCCTTTATAGAAATAACATTAGGGCAGACCTTGGTGCAATGAACACCCACGTACACTGAAGACTTTTGGTCTAGGGCAAAACTGGGCACTATCGTATCTACTGCCGTATGCTCAAATGCTCATCTGGAGAAATATCAACTTTGTACATATGCCCTTTTGTCCAAATATCACTTTTGCCCAATCGCCCGCCTGATTGTCACTATTCCCACTTTACCAAATGCTCTATTGGGCTTAATGACATTTCGTCCTTTGAGCAAAAGTCCGGTTCCCACCGAACTTGCATTGGACAGATATTCCATTCAAGTTTTGGAATACCTGAATGGTATAGAGGTATACGTATAATATGGTCGCCTTCCCTTCCCGCTATTACAGTTAAGGTAAGTATAAAGACGTTGGCATACGAAAACTGTCTATTGCCAACTTAAAAACTGTCAACAACGTTAAACTACACACAGAGAAAAACTGGACATAGGTAAAACTGTAAAATGGAAAACTGGACGCGGGTAAAACTGCGAATTGGAAAACAGGGCATGGTTAAAACTGCGCACTGGAAAACTAGGCATGGGGAGAACTGTGCAATGAAAAACTGGGCATATGTAATACTGCCCTGGGGACAATTGGACATAGTGACATTTGGACACGTAGACGCTTGGGCAACTGGGCGTTTGGTCAAAGTGGATATTATGGAATATGTACCTGAATGATACAAAGAGGTAAACTTTGCACCCAAAAAATGTTTCGAGACATGAAGCAGAAGATTGAAATTGCGATCGTAAATGATCGTACCAAAAACAACATCCAATTACCAATTTCTTCATGAAATGAAAAGTTTGGATACATGATTTATGTAGGTAGAATTTTCATTTTGTATTCTAGTGGTTAAATATAATGTATGAAAAAGTATTCACCAGATACCTGGCCTTTATTTCGAATCTAATGAAATTTGAGTATGTAAACTTGTGATATATAGCCAAAAACTATTTCCCTCACAAACTAAATAATTGTACTGCATAGATCCGTCCTCAAATTCCCGAAAGGTCGATTATTGATTTGCCTTTTGGAAGCCCATGGTTAAGACCTTGTCAAAATGCGAAAAGGCTTACGTGGTCCATAAATTAATAAGATTATGGTAGATTATTGGAACGTCATGGGAATATAACCAAAGACAAGTATTTTGTAAAAAAAAAGAGGCACCGCACAGAACATGCATAATGCAATTAATTACTTCCAGAACTTAAATATACAAAAGTAAACATATTGTTAATGTCAGAGTTCAGCCTAATTTCCATCATTTTCACAGAAAAGCTGCCTATCAGTAAAATGTTTCTCAACCGTAAATTATGGCGAAACATACTGTGCCGACATAAATTGTTTAATAAGCCGTCCCTAAAGTTCATCTTTAATTCAATCTTTTTGAAGCGTAAGTGATATTACACGCGACACGTCAAAACTGCTCGACTAATCTGCCACATGTATCGATAATATGTCGAATTTTCACAAAATTAAAAGTGTCTGGAGAATAAAACAGGCCTCAAAATTACCTAGATATTGTTCCCTCACGCACTTTCCAACTCGACGATTTCGTGACTGGCATCGTAATTTATGGCGAGAAAATCTCACTCCGAAGTGTCTAAAGATTGAGCGACCTAGACTGACCTGTAGACGATGATGGTACAAAATTGCAAATTTAAGATAGCCCTAGGAATAACGCCTTTTAAATAATACATGAAAATTTATAGTAAGAAAATCTCATACCAGTCTAAACCTATTTCCTTATTTTACACATGTGTGTATACGAGCATGTGCACAAACCGATGTATGTATGTAACAAACGTAAACTTCATTTCAGTGCATGGCATCAAGAGATATCTTTCGGTACATCAGAAATTTATGAAATTATAAAACCCTTGAAGAAACGTTGAACATATACGTATAATGAGGCACCAAACCAAAATCCCGAGACATCATGGGGAAATTTCCCTGCTTTAGAATTGTAATGTATCAGATGTGATTCAAATATTCTTTTGTAGACTGTATCTTTAATAGGACAGCAGCTAAGACAACTAAGCTACTAACGCAAGTAACATTACATGTCACGTCACATTTTGGTTATTTCGTATGTATGCAACTTTGCATAGCACGAATGCAAGGCAGGAAAGCTAGAAAATCATAGGTAGCCTACTGTATACACACGTCAGTGGGCTTTCCTGCTTTGCACTCATGATATGCATGGTTGCATACAATTTTCACCATAGCCTATTTTCACCATGTACACAAAAAATCGGAACATTTTAAGTACGCGTATTGGCGGCAATTACAACTTTTCAAAACTTTGCCAATTATGGATCGATTCTTTGAAAGTTTTTTTCACTTCCTTGATGTAAGTTCATAACCTGTAATAAAAAACTCGATTGCCCTGTCCTTTTACGTTCTCAGACTGTCCTCACATTGTTCGACTGTCAGAATATGTGGCTGGCGAACCCACTTCTCTACTTAAAATATTACTTTTTGGAAAATTCTCTATTAAATTCGATTTGAACATGTCTAGGCGTGGTGTACCCAAAAAATCGGGACATTTTAAGAACATTTTTTTTTTATTAGACAATTGCCGCTTTTACAACTTTTCAAAACTTTTTCAATTATGGATCGATTCTTTGAAAGTTTTTTTCACTTCCTTGATGTAAGTTCATAATCAGTAATAATCTTGCTTTATGGAAAAAAAGTATTTATAAGAAACTAACAAGTTTCACTAAATATAGATATGAAATTCATGAAAAACGTCACTTCCAAGTTGAAATCTGATAGAATAACTAACTTCATTCCAGTTATCTCAAGAGAAATTGTTCGTCTTATTATATAATATCTTAATTTACATCAGTAATTCATGAGATTTTGTTATATGTTTAAAAACAATTACCTAAATTAATGGTCAAACTGCTCGACTATTCAAACATCAAATGAATGATATGAGGAGCAAAGTTTCTTTTGTTTATAGAACGTCATGTAGAATTGCAGAAGTCATCAAATTCTGTAGTTTCGCGAAATAAATGGATACAAAACAGCTACAAAACAGTCATAACATGTTGCTATCATGAATGCAAATGGTTGTTGAAGTATTAACTCCTCGTGTTTAAATCCTATATTGACTGTTCTGAAAAGGCCATGTTCAGTGTTTTATTTATCGCTGACTTATTTGACGTATCAAATGTTAAAATGTTGAAATGTTGTCCAGGCAGTGGTCAGCTCAAGCACGTTCATAACATTACCGATTTTCCCTTCCTTTTAGAGTAACCACCCCTCTAAACGTTTTGCCACTTCCAGTCTTTACGTAAATGTTTCCGATATCGCCACGTCTCATAAAAAGTGGAAGCGATCAATACATCAAGATGAAATATTGGCTGTTATATCGACTGAACAAAGCTGAAATTGGGAAGCAGGTGACATTTTTATCTTCAGCATTGCACTGCATCAAAAATATGCGGGTCAAGTGTGATACTTGGTGTGATAGGAAAGGCATCTTTTATCCAGTCAGTGTTAAAACGACAGAACAACCAACCATACAGCTAAACTTGTACATTCCAGAAGCATTCGTTTTAATTCGATTTCACCAACGCTTTATTGAAAAGCAACACAGTGAAAATAAACCGAAGAGTAAATAAAACCAGCATGGCTTTGTGGTGATATTTAAGAATTGTCGGTGCTTTTGAATCAATTGGCAAGGATTAAAACTTCCAAAATTGAGTAATGTAAATTATGAACGACATCTAAAAACTATAATTAATTCAGTTTGCCATTTGTTAGTATGCTAATGTCCCGCATAAACACATTTTAAATGTGCTCAACATCGTGCAATGAATGAATTGATTTATGACATCAACACAGACATCATTTTTCAAATTTTATCTCTTTGGTGCCAAGTGTGAGCTAGAGGTTTATCTCTCAATCCCATTTGAAAAAGACATTAATGTGTCAAAACATGAACAAAAGTTTTAATTCAAGTCTTTGGATAAAACCCTTCAATATGTATGAAAAAGAAATGTATTATAGTGTAGATTTTGTGCTCGTCTTGAAGGTGGTAATCAAATTCTCAAATTCAGTAACTTTCTATTTCATGCAAAACTTAAGATATTCTTAAGAATTGAAACGTCCAAACATTAGTTGTACTTTAATAATTATAGACGGGCAAATAAACCTAGCGTTTAGACAATACAAAACCTAATTACCACCCTCGCTCAAAATTAATAAGGTAAATTAAGACCACCAAAGTTTGAAAACAAAAGTGTTAGAAGTCGGACTAGCCTCCATTTAAGTAGAATTAAAGGGTTGCCATGGCGTTCATTTTCAAAACTTAATTACTTAATTGCTATTTTGGGTTCGATGCATAAACAATGGAGCTTAGCATAGTAAATAATCGGATTTGTAGGAAGCCAGCTAAGCTGCATGTTAGCATGCAATCATTATGTATTGTGTACCGAGGATCAATAAATGTAACTATCTTAAAATGATATAAACATGTTCGCACCGCGCACATACAACCATTGTCATAATTGGACACGTATACGTGCATTTGTTGCACGAAATATCCGGTTTCAACTTTAACCTTTCCAAAATAATAGGATATTTATTTCGAAACCTCCAATTGGATTAACGAATGCCAGTTCAATTTTCTGAAATTTGCTGAAACGTATAATTATGGCAAGAATGCTCAAATAACAAACGTGTATCCAATCGAACTAGTATACAACACAGTATAAAATATACTTGTTGGAAATGTACGAATGTATATACAGTATAATAATGTATACTTCAACAAGGACGGATCATTGTAGAACATCAGAAGTTCAATTTTTTGAAAATGTTGATACAAAAAACATGAATCACGTGTTGTCATTTCACAGTCAATTTTTGTATAATATACACAATGAAATTAAATCGTAAAATATGTGATTGCATTATTTATGGAAGGGCCAACATCATATAGCATAGTGCAATTAGTGAAACCCTATTTAGTACACTTGTCAACCGTCATATCACAAGTGCATGTCTCATTAAAATTGTATTATTTAACATGATATATTGTACTTCAGCGACAGAGATATGGTAAATAATGCGTGTAATATGCAAGCAATGTACAGTAAATAAACGACTAAAATATATCAATTTGAATATTCCACCAATTTGAAATGTGCCAAAATAAATAGCTCGTTAAGGGTGGAACACATAAAACACGGTTGTGTTGACTGTTTTGCAAGCTAGATAACAAAATAGATTTATTAGATGACTTGTCAATAACAACGTTTGGATATTGCAGTTGTGAGTTGCGTGCAGTGACGGCTCGCGAATAGGCACAGTGGAACTGCAGCACCCCCTATTTTCATTTCATATTGCGGATAAAATTTAATATAACGAGTCCTTTTTTCTTTAATTATTTCTTTAAACTTGTACTATATATAACTAGTAGCCATCCCCCTCTGGAGGACCCCCAGTTTATACAAAAATCTTTGTATGGTACTGTGCGTTTCACAGTTTCAGCGGCGTAGAGTTTGACTGGTGTGCGCGTGCGCACATAGGAAGTTGCACGCGAGCCCAAGAGGGAAAGACAGCACTGTCACTTCCGCAGTGCCGACCGATTGACTGTTGCAGCACCCCCACTAAATTTAGCTACGGAGCCGCCAGTGGTTGCGTGACAAGCCATATGAAAATTTGTGGAAAATGGGAAATTCCCCTAGATGTTGTTTAAAGTAGGCAGTAGGTGGTCAACCGAAGTTATCCGTGCATTTTAAATTTCAGGAAACTAGACATTTAAAACTAAAGCAGTAAATTGTGAACGACCCTGATTTCCCTCTTGAAATTCTCCAGAGTTGTCATTTGGTCTTCAATGAATAAATTATATGAAATTAACGCCGAATGTGACTGCGATCGATCCTGCTACAGCAGCTAAAATTAAGATGCAAAAGCGGGGATATTCCGGGAATTCCTGAACTAAGGTATATAATTACGCCCGCGTTTAGAAATGGGTCAATGCCATACGCGGGAGGGCGCTGGATGACCGCCAAAAGAGGGATCTCAAGCAGTGCATCATCATCGTTATACAGCCGTCATACGAGAATCATACCTAAAAAAAACGTTAACAACGACTTTTCCCAATTTAGCATGCTGGCTGGAATTTAGTCTGTAGGCTTATGTAAACCTAACCTAAAAGCCGACTGGAACAATTTCCTTGAAATGAAACTTTCAAGGGACACTGATACAGTTTCTGGAAAAAAATACTTTAAGCCTCTAAAAAGGTCATTAAAGACATAAAAATCTGAAAAAACACCCTTGTTATAAATATCATTAGGTGGCTTACAGCCTTAGCGTCGAGGATATGTCATAGGAAACCAATAGGCATAATATATATAGATATTAATATTAGACAGTTTTCGCATGCCAACGTCTTTATACTTACCTTAACTTTAATGGCGGGAAGGGAAGAACCACGCATGCGCACCATTTACGTTCAGTCAGTTCAATGCGTGACTCCTCCCTTCCCGCCATTATAGTTAAGGCAAGTATAAAGATGTTGGCATGCGAAATCTGTCTAATATTTACAAATTCAGCACAACATTTTGGCCTACTCAGGCCTTCATAAGATGCTAAAATTTATTAAAAAATACATCTTTATTATTACAACACAATTTCTTGATTAATTATTGCCACTCAATTTCGTCGATCAGTATATTACAAAGTTTATCTATTGTTAAACATTTTTTATTACAAAGTTCCATTTGTAAACTGTCAAAATTAGGCATCGTATTGACAGTATCTTATCGTCTATGTTATACCATTTTGGTTATATGTATAAATTATAATTTGAGTAGGGCCATTTGGTGGAGATCCTTCTTCTGGATTGGTTGTATTTCTCTGGTACCTCCTTGAAATTTTTTTTATGATGCATTTTTATTTTTGAAAAACTATACAAACAACTTGTAGTGCTTGAAATTACCGCTTCACTATTTTACACATACATTTTTTTAAAAATGTTATAGGAAATATAACGTATAGTTAGCAATTAGTTTAACTTTGTAAAATATTGATTGGCGAAATAGAGCGGTAATTAAGAAAAATCCAATTAAGAAATTATGTTGTAAAAGTCAAGAATAGCTTTTGTAATAAAATTTATCTAATGAAGTCCCGAGTTGACCAAAACGTCGTGCGGACATTAATTAACAACCTATTGAAACCATGGAAAAAATTAGGCATAGCATATTCTAATGACATTTCAGCCTTTTAAGGATTACATTTCCAGAATGAAGCCATCAAGGCTAAAAAATGTCGTCATCTAACTGGATAAGTTTTTTACACCGAGAAATGAATCTTTTAACCCATTTTGTGGATTTTAAAAAATTCTCAATTTCAGGGAATGTGTATCAATTCAAATAAAATCAAACGTGATCGTGTTCATTTTCACATTTTAAGAGTTACATTTGACATCAATTTTGCTCACGATGATAGCAAAGCATAGATTCCAAAATTCAGCATTTATTTAGAGCATTTAAGCGCGTAAAGAAGTGGCGAAGGCGTAGAACTTTGCGAATCACCAAACCTGAAGTAACCATGGCAACGAAAATTAATCCAACTCCACTTAAAAGGTAGATTATACAAGTGTGAAACGTGCATGGATATTGACTTGAAAAATGCATTTTCCAACTTTCCACGCAAGCGTAATGCATTCATTCCGCAAATTAAGATAAAGGAGTAATAGAATTTATTCCAGATAAAGATTTTGCCTAATTGTCCTTACGCTATGTTCCGAAATGTGTATACATGTATGCAAGTTCTGTACCCATTCCAGTGACATAAGGACGAAATATTCATGCCTTCCTGCATCATTAATTCGCAAAAATTAAAGAGTAATTCAAATAAAATTAGTTACAAAATGGATGAACAAATGAATCGTAGAGTAATAGTCATTAAAGCATATAGTATATTTAAATTAAATACACTAATAAGAATCTACACAGTTTTGACAATATTAAGAAATATGTTTTGTGTCACGTTTACGTTTTGAAACACTAGAGAGTTTGAGCCAGCCAACGTTAATGAAACGATAACGGTAACAATAACGAGAAACAGCGCGGGAGGCCCGGAATGTCAAGGGCTACCCTATGCGAAGCATGCCATTCCAATGATATTCCTGGCCGCCCGCGCTGTTTCTCGTTATCGTTATCGTTTCGTTAACGTTTGCTGGCTCAAACTCTCTACTGAGCTTGGTGTAACTCCCGAAGTTATACGAATCCTGGAAGCCATCAAATAATGCTTAGATTTTATCCCTTACAAAATAAGGAGCCCCTAAACACAAACTTAATATAATAGACAGTTTGAGCATGCCAACGTCTTTATACTCACCTTAACTTTAATGGCTGGAAGGGAGGAGTCACGCATTGGAACTAACTGAACGTAATGGGTACGCATGCGTGCTTCTTCCCTTCCCTCCTTTTAAGTTAAGGTAGGTATAAAGACGTTGGCATGCTCAAACTGTCTAACTAAATATAAATTTGGTCGAGTGTTAGTTATTTCAACTTTGACATTTTCAAATACACAAGAGTGACTAGAAATAGTGAACATGTTATTACAGAATTCAAAAGGTGTTTTTTTAGACCATTTGGAAGTGATCTCACAAGATTCATCTCTATTAGTGACGTCAAGTGACAAAGCTGATTAATTAATAAGCTAAACCAATTGGCCGTTTATAATGACTCTGTCGGAATAGAGGATCGAGAGCAAGTGCAATTAACGCAACGATGCACAAAAAGCATGGCAACAGCAGCAGCAGAAAACAGGATTTCCAACGGCTTATAAATAATCACAACCCCGAATGGCACACAAAGGATCTCCGATACACAATGACTATAAACTAAACAGTGGACCATAAACAACGCTGCAAATGGCCTCATCTATTTATACTCAAAGACCTATAATCAAACCTCACAACTCCAAATGAATGAAGAAAAATTGGGCTATTTATCATTAATTAACACCAAGTAGGCTAACGGAGCAGGGGGAAAAAAAGCAAAATAACTACTCGAACAAGCTAAAAGCAGAAATCTAGAGCACCTGACAGAAATTTAAACGAAAATGTAAATAAAAGTATGTTTGTTTCCTACCAAATAATAGTGTTTAAACGATGCATTATGAGAAAGAAAAACAAGAAAAATATACTAATGGAATAAGTACTAGTCAGGAATTAGTAAATATTTCAAAATTGGTATGCTTACAAATAAATCGTATGTTAGGGATGGTCACGCAATTAATACTTCCCTAATTGCTAAGAAAATCAGCTGAGATTTCTAGAAAGCATGTGCGCATGCGCGACGAATGGATAATTTGCTTTTTACCATGACAATTTTATCAAATATTTTTCCAAACAGGAATGAAATGTAATTCAATGAATCTTACTTGTAACAGCGCTTCATCTAAACGCCTTGTGAAACGTATGTGGTGTCCATATAACATGATAGACGGCTAATAGACAGTTTGAGCATGCCAACGTTTTTATACTTACCTCAACGTTAGCGGCGGGAAGGGAAGAACCACGCATGTGCACTCATTACGTTTAGTTAGTTCGTTGGGTAGTTCAATGCGTGGCTCCTCCCTTCCCGCCATTAACGTTTAGGTATGTATAAAGACGTTGGAATGCTCAAACTGTCTCATATATGGGAAGGTGTTGTTCAGCTTTGTAATTTTTGCATCATTTGATACATAACTGGCGTATGTGATGGTTTAAGAATTTAGAGAATTACTTTTTTCTCCGTAGATAAAATTATTTTTGTGAACATCCTTATTATTTCCATACTTTACAGCGTTGAATTTTTTAGCTATTAGTGTATTTTTTCTGGTTTCATTGTTCAAAAACCACGAAAAAACAGGCTGTTAGGTGGTAATAAGCAACCAAAAGCTTTTACTATATTAACATATTTTATCATAAGCGTTTTGATTATA
The DNA here is from genome assembly GCA_033995625.1 of Ophyiulus pilosus. NCBI lineage: Eukaryota > Metazoa > Arthropoda > Diplopoda > Julida > Julidae > Ophyiulus > Ophyiulus pilosus. Next base: position 27,193 of record JAUJYV010000249.1, read on the forward strand.
TATTAATAGATGCTGCAAAGCTTTATTTATTTATGCCCGTTTTGAGACCTTATATTAAAACAAAAGGCAACTTTTGTCGCTTAATGGAGGAAGACAAAAAATTGGTCTCACGCATACGGAATGAGATTATGAAATAGTAATGAATGTTTACCTTTCTTCAAAGGTTATGTTCAAATCATAAAGCAGCAAACAGACATATTTAACGAGTTTCAAACATCATGTATTAAGAGTATGGATCAAGTGCTAGAAACATGTTCATCTAAATCTGTAAATTTAGTGGCACATTTCCAAAAGTGGGATAATAGGGAAATTTAAATACGGTAAAATTCCATGTTATATTCCTTTTAGCAGCCAATGTTGACGACAGGGCTCCGTCCACCAATGACGTGTTTAATACCTTGAACGGACGGTATTTAGAAGAAGCGCCGTTAGATGCAATATCCTTCCATCATACACAGACTGTCTAAATCGCGTTAAATAAGTTAAAAACAGTGAAAACATTCTCGGAGCCGCCATGTTTTTTTTAAAATTATTCCCTCAAACGATCAGTGCATTTCGAAAAACACACAGCACTGTTCATAATCGTCAACGGTGAGTTTTGGGGGCTAAATTTCCCTATTGTCAGTTAAGAAAAAAATCGATTTAAAAACATAGCTAAACTACGTATCAGTTTAGAAAATTGAAGCATGGCTGTTACTTTTCCATAAAAATCTAGTGCTAGAAATATACTGATAAATAGCTGTAAATTTAGTGGCCCGTTTCCAACAGTGGAATAATGTCAGTTAAGAAAAAAATCGGTTAAAAACTTAGCCAAATTAATTGTATCATTTCAGAAAATTGAAGCATGGCTCTTATTTTTCCATGAGAATCCATGTACTAAGTTTTCTCAAACTTCTCCTTCGTAAACGGATTTTGTTTTTCCATGCAGTGAATGATGGTTTAATGAGTGGAACGAGGACAGTTAACAAATCTATGAAGCGATTCTAATTAAGTACTTTTATATGGAACATATTTTAAACAACCCCCGTCGAGATTTCCAATCATTTGACAAGCCTATAGTCTCAAGCATCCAAAAGACATTTCCCGAGAAGGGGGAGGGGAGGGGTTAATCATTAAAAGCATTGGTATAGGCAAATGAATTTTTCATGGACATCACCAATGAGAGAAAAACAAGCAACCGACGGCGAAAGTCCTGTTCGGTGCACCTGGGATTATGTGCGAGCTGCTAGTTCTCTCGAGAGACTCAGTGTGAGATTAACGTAGAAAAACCCCTGAAGAAGGGCCTATTCATAATGCAACAGAAGCCCTGCACAAGTAGGCCTACAGTGCAGGTTTACACTATTCTGTCCTGTCGCCATAATAAATGCATTATGTGATAAGCAACCAAAAACCCATAAGGATTATTGAAGGCATTGCAGGAGTTAACGCATTTTTCCACCAGCTGTCACTCACAAGGGCTTGATAAATAAATCTTTACCATTTCTAGATCTGTCCTAAAAAGAAAGTAGAAACAGAATTTGGGTCGGTTTCCGAACATCCAGAGCTAGAGTCAAGAGGGCATTTCATAATGCAGTTCATGCATATAGACCAGGTGACGAGCACATCGTGCTGAAAGTCATAACACAAGCTGTAAAACCATCAGCCTCGTTAGTTTTGTTGATGTCTCAAGTACAGGATGTGCAACAAGTACATTTTTTAAAGGGAAATCTTCTTTCTAGATTTAGCTAAAATGTACAAATTGAGCCAGTAAATTTCTTAGAAATAACTCAAAGATTTCAATGTTCATTCCTTAAATTTGCAAGGACCAATCCCACGACCAATTGCCACAATATTATTACGAAAAGTCTGAAAAATGATCAGAGTATTTCAAAAATAAGTTTTTTATATATATTTTTTTAAAGAATTTTTCAAATTCCCTGACGCAGATAAAACATTCAAGCATAAATTGGTGTATAACACTTAACTTCAATAATATTTACCGCACGAACTTCAAGCATAATTCCCGACTTTTTCCGATTTTTAAGTCTGTGGAACACCTTCAAATCTTACCATAAACGCGTTATTTATTGAATAAAAAGTATACAGGGTTCACTAAGCGCGCACTATGAACGACATTTTAGTTTACGTTTTCACAAAATTTAAATATTAGACAGTTTTAGCATGCCAACGTACTTATACTTACTTTAACTTTAATGGCGGGAAGGGAGGAGCCACGCATTGAACTACCCAATGAACTAACTGAGCGTAATGGATGCGCTTGCGTGTTTTTTCCCTTCCCGCTATTAAAGTTAAGGCAAGCATAAAGACGTCGGCATGCTAAAACTAGAGAGATTGACCCAGCCAACGTTATCGTTATCGTTTCGTTAACGTTGACTGGCTCAATCTCTCTAATGTCTATTAGTAGTATATATAGTAACGTTAAGGTTACAATCGAATTTTATATGCAAAATTATAGATCATTTATTTCCTTTATAAGACTTTAATAATCTTGATACAATTTTTATAACATTTATAGAACTTTTATAACCTTTATCAGAACTTCGTGTGCACCTTTTAAGTACAGCAGAGCTCCAGGTTATATCCGAATTCATTATCATGTGCAGAAAGACTTATGTATTTTATGATTTGTTTTTCTAATCATTTTCCATTTGTAAACTAAGTTTGAAATGCTAATCACCATACTCATTTTTAACCAGATCGCACAATATAATATGTCGCATGCACTAAAACTAAATGACACAAACAGGATGAGATGGACCAGAGTTGTTCGAATCGAAAATCACTAATGTTTAGATCAGTCTTTAGACATCCCCAAATTACAACTTGTGCATATCACATTTACTGTCAGTCACAATAGTTTTGATTTGGAAAAAAACCTTCTTAGTTTATTAATAAGTTGGCATATATGTATCCAATTTAAAAATTGAAATGTTGCAGCTGCATATTGTAGTAGAGAATATATGGTGCATCACTAGTGCCACTTAGAGCAACATTTTCCCCTACAACAATCCAGAAAAGTTTGTGAGAGATCAATCTCTTTAACATGCAAAAAGGCATACTATAACAAGACGAGTGCTCTGAAATTTCTGTTGTTTATACTTTATGTTATTCCTTTTGTGCATTAGCGTAAATTTCAATAAAACCTAATTCGCAATGTGTGCGTTTAAAAACAGAGAGAAAAAAAAACATGCTGCCTTTGCAATATAGAAATCGAAATGAAAAGAACGAGAAATAATGCAAAAAGTGAAGCACTTTTAGAATATGTGGATGAAGAATAGGGGGTGCAATTTTTACAGGCATATGTAAGCACTTTTCACTTGTAAATATTTTATCGAAACAAATCTTGCGATGCAAATATAAAAAGAAAACTTAGGAAATTCATGTGGAAATAAAAAACGATGACCTTTTTTTTTACTCAGTTTAAAGTGAAAAAGGAAACATAAGTTGAGTAGGCGATCACATTGCACCCAGATTTATTTGAATTATTTTAACCAAATAACAACATCGCTACCCTACGTTTTATGAACCGGATAAGTTGGCAGATGTTTAAGATGTTTACTATGCTCTAAATTCAAAGAACCACGGTGTTGGAAATTGAAAATCAGTACCCTATAACCTTCCCTTTTAAGCTTAATCCTTTGTAGCGCAACCTTTTAGCAAAGGACCTTGCCTGCTCACATGACCAGCTGCGAATCCGCAAGTTGCCTATATATGTGCATTACTGGGGATTCTCCATTTAGATAATGAATATTCGTGTCATCATTAATATTCATCGCCAGAAGATTTTCCAGGTCAAAGGGGAGCCAAGGGCATTAAGGATTAATTCTCCATTAAAGCATAGGATGAACTCGCACGAAATTCCTAACGCCAGAATGTAAGGTCTCTTCACGTATATGAAAACAATATAGGCTCATTAAACATTGAATGTTATTCTTACGGCCAGCCTCGTGTGCATATAACGCCATTAAAACACCCCTCTGTAATAATTCGGAAATGGATACGGAAACAGTTACTGAACAGAGTAATATTAATATACAGGATGAGAAATAAATGTTTTTAATTAAATAAGCAAATGGTTGATCCAAGTTTAAACGGTTTGAAACATTTGGTTGAAAGATAGTCGAAATCTAGTTGAAAACATAGGTCGCATGCACACGAACGGATTTGGATACAATTTATGCAAATCAGTTTTAACTAGATTTACAATTTTTTTATGAAATCCATTAAGATTTTCATTGTTTTCTTAAATTCATCCCTTCGTAAATTGTGACACTAGATAGTTTGTGTACGTTTTCAGTCTTTCCCTTACCTTAACGTTAACGACGAAAAAAGAACCACGCATGCGCACCCTTTACGTTAAGTTAGTTTCATTAGACAGTTTTAGCGTGCCAACGTCTTTATACATACCTTAACTTTAATGGCGGGAAGGGAGTAGCCACACATTGAAGTACCCAATGAACTAACTGGACGTAATTAGTGCGCATGCGTGGTTCTTCCCTTCCCACCATTAGAGTTAAGGTAAGTATAAAGACGCTGGCATGCTAAAACTGTCTATTTAGACGATTAACAGCAATCAATTAAGACGGGCTCCATACAACGGTCGCATGATGAAAATGTAACAAAACCCGTAAAAAAAGAACTAAAGAATGTCATTAAAGTTGATGAAAAAAAAAAAACCTGCTAAAAATAGTCATTTTGAGCATGCCAACGTCTTTATACATACCTTAACTTTAATGGCGGGAAGGGAGGAGCGACGCATTGAACTACCCAATGAACTAACTGAACGTAATGGATGAGCATGCGCGGTTCTTCCCTTCCTGCCATTAAAGTTAACCTATGTATAAAGACGTTGGCATGCTCAAACTGTCTAATAACGAAAGAATGTGATCAAAGTTCGGCGATAAACTAGCAAGGGTATCGTTTGACGTTAACCATAAACCCTTTAACGTGATTATAACGTGAACGCATGCGCATTCCTAAAAAAACCAGTGCTGTCAATCTCGGTATTGTTAATGGTAGCATGCACAAACTCTCTATTGCAACGAACTTGTAACACGACAAGTTTAACTCATATGGAGACTAACAACAGATCTACTTTATCGATTCAGCAAGATACAAAATTCATTATAATTTCCTTTTTGAAAGTGTTTTGGAATCGAATCGATTCATTGCACACCTTGTACAAGCATGCTGAATATCACCAACGTTTATATTAGCTCAAAAGCCAAGAGTAATGCAAAATCATTCGATGAAATATTTATCAACGTACAATGTAACAACCAGAGGGGAGAGAGAAGAATAACATTGCCGTGTGGCAAAATTATTCATATTCTACCATTTATTGCGGAAGCCACAGGAAACCTCACGCCATGCTTGTGCTATTAAAACTTGCGTTTTTTTATCAGCTTTCCAAATTGGGACCAAGGGCGTCAGGTTTCTCATCCCATACATACACCTGTAAAATCGTTACATTTTCACAGGTTTCGTATAAATCCATACGCAAACCGCGTGCTTGAATTTTCGTAAGGGAATCTAAAGGGGGGAGTGGGGATCCCCTTCAGAAACAACAGGATTTTGCGTAAATGTTTCATGGGGGTTATTCATATTTTATTGCACGCAACTAAGCCATAACTCCATGTTAAAAAAAGTGCGATGCATTAGGTTTTTGTAACCTTATTTTTTCACTAGAAATTAAGTTATATGTATGGGTGCGTGATATTAAAAATCGAACTCAATGTAATTAAGGTCTACAATAGTTGCATTCACGTTACCGATTCTCTTCGGGGGTAAAACCAAGATTCTCTACAATCTTAGTATTTGTGGTTCATGCTCCATTTTATCGAAAAGAATTTTTTCAGTCTTAAAGTTTTGAAGGTGATATCTGTTCTTTTTTACCATCTCAATGCTGATGCAATGTATGGTGCCCCTCGATGGGGGTAATTTACATTTACACGCATGGTAAATTTGTATGCAAGTTACTTTTGGGTCTTGAGGAAAGGATATAAAATCGTAAAATATATTAGTATTTAGTATATAATTAGTTGAATATTCGTTTATTTAAATCACTTTGAAATAACTAGATGATGATACGTTAGATGCCCCTCAAAAGAGGGCAATCTACATGTACGCGCGTGCATTTTAGCAGCCGTCTATATGGGCAGAGAGCAAGTCGCTTTTGTGTGTTGAGGAAAGGATATCAAGCTTATTATTATAATATACAGTTGTATTTTCGTCTATTTAAATCACTGTTAAATAACTAGAATCACTAGCGTGCAATAAATAATGATGATTCAATAGATGTTTTCAATTAATGGTCCAATTACATTTTTTTTGCCACATACAAGTTCAATTGTGAACTTCGGGACAAATTTATAAAGTGCTCAAATTATTCTAATAAATAGGAATTGAGATAATATTTATATGGTGCCCCTCTAAAGGGGGCAATCTACATGTACATGTGTGCAGTTTAGCAGCCGTCTTTAAGGGGCAGCGGAAGAATTTTGTAATCTGTATACATCGGGGTTTTGCTTTGAGGAAAGGAAACCAAGCTCATTATTATAATGTACAATGGAATTTTGGACTATTTAATTCACTGTAAAATAACTAGAATCAGTAGCGTGCAATATATTATGATTCAATAGAGATATGTGGTGCCCCTTAAAAGAGGGCAATCTACATGTACACGCGTGCATTTTAGCAGCCATCTTTAAGGGGCAGAGCAAGTATTTTTTTTGGTATCCACATACAAGTCGCTTTTGTGTGTTAAAGAAATGATAAAGTCTGATAATTTAATATGCAGATGAATGTTCGTCTCTTTAAATCACTTTAATATCATTATAATATAATAAACGCTATTTGATCTAATGAAATGACTATGCCGTCCTCGGTTAACAACGTAGAACACGAACTTGAAATTCTTTGACGTTTCCGCTAAATAAAGGAGATTCAACAGGCTAGAAATACTCTCTTTGACGTCATTGTGCTGTTTCGCTACCGAATCCGCGACTACGTAACAAATCTCGCAAACCAAAAACTTAGACAACAAAGATTCGACCGCCAAAAATAGGAGGAAACGACTGCGCTCAAAATGTTGACAGAAAAGGCTTTTGGGAGTTCGCCATGTCTAAAGGACAACTCAAAACAATGAATAAAATAAAACGAGTTTCCCTTCAGAATTAAATATACATACGTGTACAGTACCCCCTTTTTATTCTTCCTGGTCTGGTAGGGACCCGAGGTGAATATACATATATGTTAGGGGGGAGAGCCGGTTAATCCGGAGTTTATAAAAAATAATAATATTAATAAAATACACTTAGTAACATAACTAAGTTATCATTTATATACTATAGATTAGTAATTAGCATATTTAAAAAATTAATCCTGAATGAACTATATGCAATTTTTGTTGTACAGTTTGAACAGGTGCATTTACATTTCCTAATTTCATAATCAATATATAAAAGCCATAAAATACATCCGGATAAGAGAAGGACTGTTAAGAGGGTTAAGAGGTCAAATTCGAGAAATTCATTAAAAAAATGTGGAACACAAATATAAACATTATTTTAAGTTTATGACAATTATTTTCATTAAAAGAACTTTCAGAAAGTCCTTGAATATGGTAATTTTCACAGATTTTATGATCAATTGAGTACAACCACAGAAGCATTTTCTATCATCAACCAATACCTTTTTACAAAAGTTTTAGAGTCAATATGATTCTATCCATTTATGTGTTTCCTAAGTGGTGGAAGCTGTCAAGGGAAGGTTTTGTGCATTAAAAATATTTTAGTTTTAAATCTAAAATAGTTTGAAAAAGAAGTAACCCGGATGTTACAGTTCATTTCCGGAATCCAAATCCATTACAAAAAAATGATGGCAGATTTTTTTTGCAACCATAAGATAAATAGGCCGCAAGTTGTTATTCAAGTATTCAACATCCTTGCTTATTTTTTCCTCGAAATTCTGTCATCTTTCTTAGCAAACAGATTTATGCACTGTAGTTTTATGTATTTTGGTTTTGCTGAAGGCTTCAGCGGCGTCATTTAAAAGTGGTCCTCTTACCATTGGCTTAACTAGGAATTAACTAAGATGGTTGAGATGTTTTTGAAATTTTGATGCATTCGCGGTTGGAAACCTTTGGCAAAACGAGCAGAAATTGCAATAATCATATTATTAACTTCGAAACATGTATTTTAAATGTGTGAAAAATTTAGATTTTTAGGTTTTTGGAGTTTTGGGTTTTTAGGATTTAGGTTTTTTGGAGTGCAAGGAAGGGGAAAGATAAACTAAAAATGAGGAAACGAAAAAGTCAACGTGGGAGGGAAATACAGCAGATTCTGCAGTTAATCATTTCAAAAACAAGCCTTTCGTCTGAACGTTTTATCACTACTAATATTGACATTATCTTCCCCTTATGTCAGAAAACGTATGTCTGATTGGCCATGACATAAAGAAGGAAAAACAGAGACATGTTCTAACCTTAATGTCAGCTTTTAGCTCATCTAGAATTATTTCTGTCTGCAACACGAACCATCAGCAAAAAGGAAACTAAGGAAAACTTAATTTGAATTTTTTTTATTCATGCTTTTAATAAAATCTGCTGATATTGGGTATCATTTATTCCTTTTCCATAGATAGTCTTTACTTTGGATCTACATCACATTACACAACTTTTAATCACTGCTTTTCTCAAAGTGATTCTTCTGTTTTTGTTGACAAACTGCGTAATTCGTGTCCCTGCATCAGTGAGGGAATATTTCAGTGAAGAAATATGTGAAATGCCATTATAGAAATGTTTAAAACTTGTACATGTTCTTTCCAAGATGGATTGATCCAAAATGGAATGCTTAATCCCTGTATTTAGCCCAACAGGTTTCGTGCTCAGATTATACAAGTCTTGAAAATCTCATCTGGAAATTTTAATGATCTTCAAAGGATTTCGGGCAAGTATTAGTTCATTATTCCTTTGTTTTCATCAATTATTTGTCCATTCTAGGCTGGCTGGAGGTTACACTGAAGCAAATGGTACATCACTACCACGTTAAGACAAAAATTGAGACCAGGGTGGAAAAGGAATGGGTCATAATGGGTCAGATATAATCCTTAGTTAGCCATCGATGAACAATATCGAAAATTCAGTATACGAGCCACATAAAACTGTAACGGTCTACACATAGTCAAGTTTTCCCAATATATAACATGAATCATCCATCAATTAAGGTATTGTATTATACTGCGATGCATTAGCCATATGTTCGTGCATGGTATGTATATATATATATATGAACATTGTATATGTACTACATTGTTGGGGATTTTGGCACCATCCCGGGACATGTATATATATGGACAGATATTACATGTACGAATAGCCATGTATACACGTGTTGCCATGTACATGGCTATACAAAGATATATGCGAAAACATGTGTGCCATTCATGCACATATATGGTGATACGAATACCATACATTCATATATTCATGCAGCCATATATTTTTAGACCTGTTCATTTTCTTGTCTAGTCATACAAGTCCATACATGGCCCGTATGATTTTTCCACCCAGGAAGCTGCAACAAGTGTTAAATTAATTTGTTGTATCGTAATTTATCATCCTCATATTCATCTTAATTAAAAATTAGACTACTAATTTTCCCCATCAAGTAATTTCTCAATTCTTAATGTATTTATACAAAAAACACTTGTCATCCTCATAATTTTGTGTAGCATGCATGTTAACGTATTGTAATATTAGAGAGATTGAGCCAGCCAACGCCTTAACGTTAACCATAACGTTAGTGGCGGGAAGGGACGAACCACGCATGTGCACTAATGACGTTCAGTTAGTTCAGTCCGTGGCTCCTCACTTCCCACCTCTAACATTAAGGTTAACGTTAAGGCGTTGGCTGGCTCAATCTCTATTGTTTTAAATAGGCTTCTGAAGATGGCAAGAACGTTATGCCAATTATGAATAAATGAGTTTGGATGACCTGTAAATTGAAGCTCGCTATCCTTAATTACCACATTTTCAACCACTTGATGATACCATTTTCAACCACTATATCATCAGTTTTCGTGCTTAGATTCGACAAGTCTTGGAAATCTCAGTCATGGCAATTTCGACGATCTTCAAATGGCATCAGGTAAGAATTAGTTATTTGATACTTTTTATTGCTGTTTTCAAGGCATTAACTTCACGGATTGCTGTGCACCGTACACACGTAAACATATGGGAGTCGACATTTGCTTTTATCGTGTGTATACGGTTCATGACATGAAAGCTCGGGGGTTTAGCAATGGGAATCCTCAGTAATTTCGACAGTGTAAGGCGGCTCACTGGTGATAATGCGAAGAGGATGATAATAATGACTTGCCGCCACGGCGTAGGAAAAAGGGTCTTAAGGGGGATGAAAATGAATTTGTCGCGAATTCATGCGAAAGTGCGACGATTAGTCGAGAAACACAGCGTTTTAGACGGCAAAATGCTGCTACAAAATAAGAGAAAAAATACAAAATTTAGGTCAGATAAAATACAACAAAAATGACTACAATTTTGCCACGTAAAAGTCTGATAGCTGCACTTTATTTAGGTTAGCCTGATATACAGATTTACGAACGGCAGTCATTTACTCTTCTGTTAATTACTCTAATGAAGATTTGTCGACTGCTTCATGCGGCAAACAGCAATTAACGAGAAGTGAAAACACTAAGATGTCAAACTTGCAAGAAGGCAAAGCCTATAACCGAAATAAAGATATTATAACGGCTTTTGTATAAGGGTCATGTTAGCAAATTGTCCCTTAAAAGTAACAGATCGTTAAATATTCAATGGGCATTTAACGGATTTAAATATGCGTTTCGTGTTTCAGAGAGTATAAAACCAATAAAATACAGTACCGTATAATTTAATGGGACATGATGAATGCATTATTAATTGAAATACTGTAGTTCAAAGACCCCTCGCACGATTAGTTAATTACCACAATATTTTCCAAACGAGTTAGTAATTTGTTTTTATATAGAATTTTTTCGATTAACCAGGATGTCCTGTAAATTTTTTGGAAAAAAATTCAAGCATATTTCAAGGATTCCAAGGCTCAGTTGTGGTTCAAGAAATCTCGCATTTTTTTATTAATCACCACAATATTTCTAGTTATTTGTTTTTATACAGAATTTTTGTTCCGATTAACCAGAATGTCAGTAAACTTATTGGAAAAAATTTAATCAGATTTCAAGGATTCCAAAGCTCATTTCTTAATTTTCAAGGACCCGCCGCACGACTAATTGCCACAATATTTGGCATATGAGTCTGACATTTTTAAGAAATAGTTTTGTTTTTTCATAAAGCAATTTTCCAATTACCAAAATTTTCAGCATAAACTGGTGTTTAATACAAATTTCAAGGATAATTCCCGACTTTACGAAGTGTTAAAAATTCAAGCACATTTCCCGATTTCCTGAATTTCACCCCGAAAACGGATGCACTTAGTTCACTACTCATACCTTGACATATGTTACGAATCACAAATCAGCCAAAATTGCATGTATTTTGATTTAGCTTTCAAAATTTATGATATGCTGTCCCTACACCAGTATTTCATTTTATGAAAATGGAAAGTGTTAACGAAAGAATATGGAAAAAGAATGAAAAGCCGACATGCAGTATTGTATAACTGACAATATTTGACGTAAACCCCACTATAGGATGTGTAATGATATTAGACTTTGTTTATCTTCCAACATTCAGGATTCTTTTTTTTTTTACAAAAAGCATCAATCATTGGAATGTTTCCAACGCTTTTCCGCATTTCTGGCATACAATTGCAAAACATTTCCAATACCCATCAGTTGTCCTTCCATTTAAACTGATGACAAATTTATAATTGAAATTTGAAGCGAACATTTTTTTAGGCTGTTGCATTCAGCAACAAGCCAAAAAGTACACTGGTGTTGATCATTCATCATTGCGCATAGCTGCGGACATGCATTTCCGGGATGAAAGTTTTGCTTATCTTATACAAAATGTTTTTTTTTTCTAAACGTGCTTCTGATTCGTTATTAAAATTTCGTGCAAAAATTTCATGTTTTCAAAACAAATCTGGTAACGGAAATTTTTTTCCATCAAGTTCCTGGGTGGGTTCTTGGCAGGAGAACAAATTTGTGCACCGAGGTAATTTTGATATGTTGTGACCACTGTTTTGAACAGACGTTAATTTGACTTTACGATCACTGCTTTCATTGATGCAAGACAGCAGCAAATCGATTTAGAAGACTGTTTAACTGATTTACTGCAGATAACCTTTTTATGTGACAAAGCACAAGCAAAGACCAGTACAGTTGCATATACTAAATCCCAGAACGTCTCGTAAACAATGACATCATACAATATGCATGATCCTTGGATAGGGTTAAACTTGGGGAACATTGGCAACAAAAACTTCTTTTTGGCAATGTTTGCTTATTTCATTATATCCACGTTTAGAAGTACTCCAAGCGTCTTTGTTTTTGTAAGGGGCCAATCAAATAGGACGTCCCCGAAATTCCTTAAAAAATTGGAACCTCTCTCCTCCTAGCCCCTGTCCACATGGTGTCCATTTTTGTCCAGACCACCTCCCCCACCTCTTTATAGACGTACTTAATTTTTTTAAGTAGGGTGTCCAGAAAATTTGTTGCAATATACAAAGGCCCATCCTATATCGTATTTCCAAGCACCCGTAACACTGCCAATTCCACGACATTTTTCCAGATTTTTCTGATTAACGGAAAGTTTCTGACCTCGAAGGGAAATTCCAGCATAAAATTGGTGTTTAACACAAATTTAGGCATAATACCAGACTTTCTCGAGGCTTTAAAAATTCAAGTACATTTGGGACTGGGGACACATTTCTTCTGGTGTCCATTTCCCCTTTTACTGACTTTTGAAACACAATTAAACAGAAAATCCAAAAACTGAAAAATACCATCATTACTGGACGTTCATAATGGATACCCTTCCCTTCCCCTGTCCACATGACAGAAGAATCCCCCTCTAACGCCCTCTTGAGGGCGTCATTTTTGAATGGCCCCTAGCACCAAAAATACAAAGAGATGAGTTTAAAAGCTTGGTCGGTTATTGAAACATTACATCTTTTCCATTCATGAGTGAAGATGGCAAAATATAATTAATGCATTTTAAATAACTTTAAATATGCAACTTTAATGAAAAAACTCCTTAGTCTCAATAAATTTTGGGAAAAAATCTTGTGCAAGCTGAATTACTTGTAGCTTCACGAACAGCTGCTGAAGAGACTCATTTATGCTCCATAGTAATTTTTCAAACTTCTTTCATTCGCAAAAAACTACATTATTCAAGTGGTCATAAAAAATAAAGCAAACTTGCCAAGAGAATGTCGTTATTTCTTTTGATTTGACAAATAGTTTTGGTTTTATAATAAGAATAGATAAAGAAAAAGGACATTTAGAGCCCAAGAACCGTAAAGGTTATAAACCGTCATATATGTATATTTACAATAAAAAGGACCACATTCAGGAGCAAATGTTGGAGCAAAAAATGTTAAGTTTTTTACACTCATTAAATCTATTATTTGTGAAATTCTTCAAATAAAGTATATATACTTTTTTTTACAAATCGTATAATAAACATATACGTACAATATCGCATGGGGCCAAATAGCAACGTGTGGGAATATCTTAATTTTATTCAGTCGTAGAACTTAGATTATAGTTCTTAGAACTATACTAACTTGCCATAAGAGCTGATTAATGTATTGCAACATTTTAGAACTTAAGCCGGGTCTCCACCAAATGAGTCGTGATGTTTCTACTCAAATGTTGCAGAAAAAAAAAATTCAACTAACCACATTTCTTTGGTGAAACAGCAACAATAAGTATGATACTGAGTTGTATCATAAAAAACGGGTACAAGTGAGTCCAGTTTATGGCGCTCCTACCAAGACTGAAACACTGTTGTCTGCACTAATTTTCGAATTTTAAACACGTGGTGAATTGCCGTCTGCTCTATTTGTCCAACGAAAAACACGTTTTCGTTTAAATTGAGCCGACGGCTGACGGCTGAGCCGAGAGCAGCTACAACTTTTTTCTTTGATCTAGACCACCTCCCGAGCGACCATCGAAATGAGTTGGGACACACGTTTTGGAAATTGAAAACGCGTCATAATTTCACGCATACGTCACGAGGGAAATGGGGTAAGGCAACATTTTCAACATGAAACATGTTGAAACACTCAAATGAGTATACTGGTTAAGACCCGGCTTTAGTCATTACATTCGTAAAGTGCATGTCAAATGTATTTGACACTATATCCAACGGCCACTATTTCTAAAATAGTGAACCATTGTGTTGTATAGATTTATTATGAATTATATTATTTAGTATATCTCAATTATTTATAAAACCTACGCTAATATTCATGTGTTTATATTATTTTCGACGACTATATTGTTTGGTATGTGATTCAGTCCTCTCTCCTGTCTCTCCAAATAACCTTTTCAAATCCCAATTCTCTGAAAAACAAAATGCTCAATATACTGTGTTGTACTTTCATTCTTTTTACGTCAATGAGCTAATTATATCACTAGCTTTTGTGCACTCGCCCTTGAATGTTTCATTTCCTCGCAGTATTTTTTTTTTAAAAAAAACTACAAAGTGAGGGGTACAAATCCTATTTTGTTTTAAGCAATGACGAGCTTTCAGATCAGTCAATTGGCACATACGAGAGATCAAATCTAATCTCCATCCACTAAAACATAACACGGCTAAGAGAAAACTACTAATTAAAGCTAGAGCTGCTCTCCATTTTTTTTATCTCAAAATACGCCGACTGAGGATTGCTTTGAGAGGAAATTTATTATCCTATCTTAAATCAAGTTTCACTTTTGTCATTTCAACACAGTCAAGTACTAAATATGTCTATCTTTTGCAATTCCTTAGCAGCATCAACATTTCTAAACAATGTGATGATAAGAAGAAGGAATAAGGCATTAGAAATTGGACTAATAAAATATGGAACCTTGCTGGCAAAAAATTCCTTGATAAAACGAATTTGGAAAGGAAAAGGAATTTACACAAATTTAAGTTAACACTGAAAGTAGTCCAATAGAGTTAAACAATCCATTGGGCCATGTTTCTAAATTAGGATCCTGGTGATACATACATGTACATATATTGTGCGTTACTAAATCTTAACATTACTGACCACATTCTGTCAAACAAGTAATAAAAAAGGGCGTTTCTCAAACATTATCTATGGTAAATGTATATGCATCAGCGACATACTGTATGCATATGAACATTTTGAATAATTTTAAGGGAATGAGATATAAATAGCATGTACATGTAGATAACGAAGCCAATTCAAGTGGAGAAAATTGTACCCCACGCCTGAGGGTTAATATTCGGTAATAACACGCTTTGGTAAATGTCCTCAACTTTCGCATAACATCGAAATTTGAATTAGGTAATTTGTTGGTTACTATATAAATGTAGTTGCCAGTTGCAAGTACAGAGATACCATAGAACAAGTTCTTCAACTTGACAGGTTGTGCATTGAACAATAACGAGAATGACATATTCCCAGCTGGGGATGGTCATCTGTAGAGTTGCAGATAGTGAATGTTGTTCAAGCGTATACGACGGTTTAAAAGAGGCCCTTTTCTATTGGCTGCTTTTATTTGGATGTAACAATGACAAACGTGACAACAAAGAAGTCGAAAAGTTTGCGAAGTAATCAGAAACAGGATCAAAGTTACCAAAAAAGTCATTAAGAGAATAATAAAACTCGAAAGTTTTTTTATAAGTTAGGTAATAATATAGGTAGCTTTCATTACGTGCCCAAGAATGATTTATACGGATTCATCATATATATATTGAAGCAAGAACTTAAGATAAAAAAGCTCAATGATTGAACGTTATCTGGGTACTTTGTAAAAATAAAAGGACCATAGCAAACTCAAAAATCTCAAACATCTTCTGCACGGCGTCCTGTAAATTTGTAGAGAAAAATTCAAGGATTCCAAGGCTCTACCTTACATTTTCAAGGACCCGTCACACACAATATTTGTTAACAACAAATTCAAGCATACTAATTCCCGATTGCGTTATGGTTTTACTAGATTAGTAATAGAGTTTGAGCCAGTTAACGAAACGATAACGTTGGCTGGCTCAAACTATTCTGTCCAACAAAGATCATAGAGTGGTATGTAAATGGTGAGAACACGTGACTCAATAAAGTGAAAAGTGCAAGTTATTAAAACGAGCCTGTCGCATTATTAACAGATAACTCATCTTGATTGCATAAAAAAATACAGATAGTCGTTTAAAGTCGCTGTCACAAAAAATTTGAACAAGAATGTCGCTTTTAGATATACAAAAACCATTGAGGAGTGCAATTTTGAAACGAGGCACTTGTTGCATGTCGCAAATCGATTAGATATTTCGACACATAAAACGCCGCTTAATCTATTGAGGGGAATAATAAAATATTCCAACATTGGTCTACTCGCATTTCATCAATGTTTGCATATAAAACGCTCACAAGTATTGATTCGCTACAACTGTAGGTACATTTACGCCAATATATTGATACAGAATATGATGAATTAGGTCGCATATAGGGCGGTTACAGCTATGACATATAGTAATGACTGCTTCTAAAAAATGGCAATAAATATCAATTTTCAATGACAAAAAATGTAAAACGAAAACAGCCCAACACTTGAAGTTGGATATTAATTTTATACTTTCAATCGATACCTCCTCATAAAATTATAGACCTAACACTTTTTCATACCTTTACGACTGAATGGGTTATTTATTGTCAGTACAGTACGGATGCTATAAAATGGTGATCGTGTTCAGAATACAATAGGTTCAGAAACATTGATGCAAAGTTCAATTTACGACAGTAAAAAACTGAACAGTTATAATTCATTGACGTCAATCGTCTGCGTACAAATGCTCAGTCGAGTTAGTATACTGTAACCAGCCAGGATAGTTTACCGGACAGTTACAGGACATTGTCTTCCACGCTGTCTTCTATGGGCTAGTACGTTACTTTTTTCATAAAAGTGTTCTGATAAAGTCTGCTGCTAGTTTGTGTGTAGGTGAAAAACACTGTCTCAGAAAATTATATGAACTAAAAAACTATTTTAGTAATTTAAATAAGAAGCAGTATGCGTTTTTAAAAAGCATTATTTGAAGATAGTTGTAAAGTCTATTTACTGTCATCTTCTTTAAAGACAAATTGACATAAATTATTTTAGTACAACTGCATCAGCAAACTAATAGAATAATTTGCTATATTCAAATTAGATATGACATGTTTCTATAAACTAATCTTGGAGCTAAACTAATTTTTAACCAAATTTACAATTATTGTTGAAACATACAACGTAGCCTAAGGGACACTTTGAAAATTCAGAATGTGAGATGGTCAGCGTCCCATATGGCCATTAATAACAATTGGAACTTAAAAATTCAAAGAATCTAGACCTTGCACTAGTACAAATGAAACATCAAGAACCTTTTGGGTAACCCTTCCTTAACACATGAAAGGTTTCATCTCGGCAAGCACGTACTTTGTTATTATACCAGTTTTTTAATTAATTCAGGAAATAATGAACTCGGATCAATGCTTATGAATACAGGATCTTTATTAAAAATAAATGAAAGCGTATTGATCCGACATGAAAAGATAATTTCTGGCAAATAGACTACATTATCAATTATGTACCAAGACTAATTAGTCGTCCTCTGCCAAGCACATGTGACCAATTAAGGGGTAAATTAATTACTTCTTTATACATAGTGCGACAGACGGGTATACCAGAAGAATTTGCTGGTAACAGGTAATAATTTCTTTGCCAACCGTAAATTTGATCTTCTATATTAACAATTAACATTTTCGTAATGGATCCCGAGTGGGCAAATGATCTCTAAAGGATTTGAATTTATATCTCAAATATATTCTTTATTTGTATCTAATATTGTAAGTCTAATTGCGTTGGCATTTAATATATTTATTCGAATTAAAACAATGTCCAATATCTTTTAAGCACAAGATTTTGTATCGTTTTCATAAACTGGGGGATGGCTACTGAAATTAAGCTAAGGATTATATATTGTGCAAGCATAAAGAAAGAATTAAAGAAAAAAGGACTCATTATATTACATTTTATCGACAATATCAAGAAGAAATATGGGGTGCTGCAGTTCCACAGTGCCTATACACGAGCAGCCACTGACAGTACATGTAAACGTTAAGAATATTTCAACTACGAGTACAAACGCCCTGTCCAAATTTACCCCACATGATGAACTTTGAAACAGAAAATGATGGGAATATCCCTGCACCTGTGACCATATTTGGAAAAAGATGGGTGGGTCTATATTTTACCTGGTCAGATTTCGGGTTGTAATTATTGAACACATTTTCAGAAATCCAAAAAATACCAAAAATTGTCCCAAAATATCCACGTTTTACGAACTGTATACATTGCTATACCTTGCAAAGTAGTATACATGCAAACCTTAAGTGCCCTTTGTACGTATATGTACGTGCAGTAATTATTAGTAGATTTAATATACATGTACAAGGTTCGTATGATAAACTTTCGTATGCGCAAACAATAGAAGGCGCTTGATTAATTGGTTTCCTACCTAATAATCACTTTATTAATCCTCTTCTAATTGCTTTCGGAAGCAGACCTTAACTAAACTGCTTTAATGGGAAATGTGAGATAGAGCCACGAAATGACAGCATTGGTGTTCCTATGCATAATTAAAATTGAAAGACTTGCAAAGGATGTAATTGAAAATGTCATTTTCTAGCTGCCAGCTAGTTTTCGAAGCCTTTCCTTGGACAAAATGTGCTGCATAAGCTAATGTGTGTGTGTGAATATGTACGACAAAGCAAACACAAAAATCGATAGTAGCGCCACTTTTTTAAACTATTATCATTTATAGCTGAACCACAAAGTTTGCATAAATCATGATGCAATTTTTGATTGGGGAATAGATCAAACAATGCGCATGCATTAGCGTCGACGGTGGACGTCGACGTAAATGAGGTTCTGTGTTATAATCGGTCATTAATTAATTAATGAAAGTTCCTGTTGAATTAGCAAGTTACATTATAGAGGAAGGATTTGATAAGGGGAATATACAAATTTATGCAAATAGGTGTCCTGTAAAATTCCCCACGTTGTGCCATTTAGTATATGATACTAAAACTGTAATTTAAAAGAGTTTGAACAGTTTTGATGTTGTTTTGGAATTCCGAAAAAAATTGTTCAATAATTAGGTAGCGAATTGAACAGGTCCAATGGAATCAACCCTCCACTTTCCGAATATGACATCATTTTTACTCTCCGATTAACAGTTGAAGGGATATTCCCATAAATGCCTTTCCCAAATTTACTCCATCATGTGGGGTAACTTTGGGCCAGTGCATTTTACAAGGCATATCCCAAGGAGAACAATTATAATAGGGTCATACATGCCATTTTAAGTCTCATATATGCATATATGGAAAATAGCATATATACACCATGTATATCCAACATGTATATATATGTAAACATGAATAGCCATACATGGCGCCCCATGTACGGAGTTATTAGACAGTTTGAGCATGCCAAGTGTCTTTATACTTACCTTAACGTTAGCTGTGGAAAGGGAGGAGCCACGCATTGAACTACCCAATGAACTAACTGAACGTAATGGGTGCGCATGCGTGGTTCTTCCCTTCCCGCCGCTTAAGTTAAGGTAAGTATAAAGACGTTGCCATGCGAAAACTGGCTATATACTCCCAACGTGAATTTAATAATAATACAAGGTTGCCAACTGCTTTAAATCTTTCCAGCGAAAATATAAAACCATTTTGGGCCCTACTTTTCGAGTTAAATACTATTTTCTTATTATTTACACAGAAGAAATTAATCAAAATTGCAGAAACTTAAAGTTTTTATCACTTCCAAATTACTCCGATCATGTTTGATATTAACGTCACCACAAAATGACGGAAGAGTGAATCTTTAACTGGCTGAAAAAGCCCCAATGAAACGTACCCTCTTAAGATGTCCACTGGGTAAAACGTTGATTGGCCCAAAATTATCCCCACTGTTCCAAAGTAGTCACGTTTTATTCAAACTGTAGAGCGATTGCTTCTAAGCTAAGGGTTAAACTCGTTAAACATATCATGATGTTTGATATGAGCTAACGTTCATAGCAAACAAAGCCTACCACAAATCAATCACACCAAGTAAGAGATGTGCAAATAGTGCACTTTTGCGGTGAATGTAATTTATGGTATATTGCACCTGATATACTAGAAATTTCACTTCATTATGATGTACATGCAATTGATTAGGTTCTCACTCAATTGTGACTATCTTATTAGATAGGAAGACAAATATGCTATCTCGATGTGGTACAGTGCATCTCAAAACCCTAGATTAGCCTGGGGTAAAACCAGTTCCGTGCACGTGCGCACATTCACATTCGCCGACATCAGCATTTCCGGTTTCAGTTAACAGCTTCTCACGTGAAGATTTTTCTATGTAAAGTTAAGCCGGGTGTTCACCAAATGAGTCGTGATGTTTCTACTCAAATGTTGATGAGTATACTGGTGGAGACCCGGCTTTATAGATACGAAATTTGACACATTAGGTTATACTTATACACTGTACGTTAATTGCATGTATGCGTTCGTGCACATATGGTTTTTGTACATGTAAACACATCTTTTTATACCTTGATATGTACATGTGTATACTATGTGGATAGTATATATCGCCTGACCATCATTGGAAAAATCATTTGTCCATACGGTATGGACCAATAATTTCACCAAGGGCGATACATGGCTAAACATAGACCATATATGGTCATCAAGAGCAAATTATGACTCGCATGTATGGCCCATATATATATTTTCCACCCAGGAGATTACAATTTCGTAACGAACACAATTATAATGTACATTGAATCTTGCTCAAGTGTAAAAAAACACATTAATGAAGATTAAGCCTTCTTCTCTTATTAATGTTTAAGTTAATAACTATTCGTGCATGCAGCTAAATGAATAATAAAACTGGTGTTTTGCTCGATTTCCATTATCCTGGCGCTTTCAAACCCATTTCATTCTCTTATTAAATTATCAAATGAAAAGCGCTAGAAGTGGATAATTATTACAGAAAAGGGGACCGACAAAACAAAAATCCATTGTGTTCTTAGGAAGATCGAAGCATATAATTACAGTTGTAATTCATAGCAGAAATGCAGATAACCTTTGTGACATTTCTGTTATAAATCTATTCATTTAATTTTGTCGTGTAAATTATAGAGACAAGATTAATTAGTGGATTAATTGTAAAAGTTGAAGCGTTAATCCAGTAAATTTGCTGGGAAAATGTAAGTGTATTTCAAGGATCTCAAGGCTCACCGCTTACATTTTCAAGGATTCCTCCCGCAACCAATTACAACAATATTTTTCCAAAATATCTGATAACTTTTAGAGAATTTTTTTTTAAAAAAGCATTTCAGATCAACTGAAATATCCCTATGTGGGCAATAAATTCAAGGCTTAACCTTTGCATTTTAAAGAACCCCTCGCACAATCAATTACCACAATATTTTTCCAACAAATCTGAAAACTCTTTTAGAGAATTCTTAAAAGAATATTTGAGATTAGCAAAAAATTTCCGATGTGGGCAATAAATTCAAGAATAAACTAGTTTTTAACACAAATTTCAAAAATAATTCCCGACTTTTCCAAGGTGCTACAAATTCAAGCAAATTTTCCAATGTTCAAGACTGTTGGACACCCTGTGTAACAATTACAAGTACATGTACAGTATATGACAGATTTAAATGGGCCTCAAGCAGATATACGTTAAGATATCATATGTACGTGACCTCTTGTACAGCACATTGGCGGATGGATACCAAACCTGAAGGCAAAATTTCGTTCAATTTTAGTAAGAGATGGGAAATACAATATTGTGAGTGGGCCACAAAAGTCAAGTTAACGAAATTTGGTATTAAAGCCGAAACTGCTGAAGAACGAGTACTTTAAGTACTGCTTTGTAATAGGAATAGTCCATTACATGTCATCAATCATACATTGTCGAAGTAAATTAGCTGCGACCAAGCAATGTGCAACCGGTGTTAATGCTGATTAATTTAAAGTGGAACTACTCGTCCGTGAAATCAAAAGAAATACAGTACATTTCATAGCAGACGCGGTTAAAATCAATAATATTATTAAACAAAAGCCACGACCTACATATTGTGGATTCAAATTGGATTAAACGGAACGTTAGGGAAGTTTGAGAATTTCGGTAGCGTCCAACATCATCATATGTAGATCCCTTTAAAAAATCTACTTACAAACTTCTGGACCAATTGTAACCTTATTGGTCATAGGAATAAATAGAATAATATATAATATAGAAATAAATTGCATAAGACATCAGGAACGATGGGACTAATATCAACTACAATGGTGATAATATTTATGGGGGTGTTAAAGTACTATTAACAATTCCACAGCCCTAAAATCTAGAATTTTAAAATTGTACTTAGGCGCTACTAATATTTCTACTATTAAAATAAATCCCTTGACATAATTGTCTCCTTCCAAATGAGAAAAACCTAACCAAGCTACTTCAGTTTAAAATTAGTACCTTTTTTTATAAAGTTACAAAACAAAAAACTGGCCCCAACCAAACACCATTCCACTGACATATTTGACATTTTCATTACTTTATAAAAAGCTCGTTTTGTTATATAACATATCATGGAATTTCATGAAATATATGTGACACTCATGTAACCAGATTCCAATAAAAGTGGTATTTGTACATTGAATACGAGGGAATCAAGGGATCAAACTGATAGCATAACCCAATTCCATCCTGCAGTGACATAAAGGGGATATTTTCATTAATTTATAGTCTCTAACAGTATAATATTGTTTACAGAAATTGGATGCAACACTAAGGGCACACTAAGGGACCCTTGGCGGCACATGAACTTATAGGTGCTGAAAAAAACATTACAAAACAATGCATCTGTGTTTGAAATGTGTGGACACTCAGTAAGTGCAAACAAAAAACACCTTTTGATTAAAAAAAAAAAGAAAAGAAAAAAAAAAAACATTTGAAAGGTACGAATTAATTAAGGAAGGCCAGGATAAGCACCTTTCCACGCTCCTTGAAAACTAATTCAAAAAAAAAAAATGGCAATAAAAACATAACCCACAGGGAAATCAAACGATACGAAAGCGTGCGTTTTATCAGCAAAAGCAACCGACTTAATGACATGTTCGAGGAATAATGATTGTGTTCCCATTTGAGATAAGGCCTCCAGGTCTCCGTTTTACATCGCAATCAATCATAATACAAGCAGAAATGCATAAATAATGCATGTCCTCATTACACGGCTACAAAACAGTACTATATTGCACAGATAGCATTTAGCATTCCCGTGCTATATTTATCGCGCATGGTTGTACACGTTGTCCGTGTAGTTAACAGGCGTTGGCACGCAGCACCAAATTTAAATTGATTTTTGGTCATTGTTTTAACATGATGACGCCTGCGTAGAACACTGTCTTTTTACGATAGGGGGCCATTCAAAAATGACATTCTCGACATGTTTTTCAGAAATTGACCTTCCCCTACTGCCTGAGCACACTAGTAGTCGTTTCAGGCACAATAAACACAGCTGTAAAGTTGGCATCAGCACTGTAGATGTTATAGGCGATAACAGAGTGGCTTGGGGCATTCTGCGTGGTATCAATTTATCTTTGACCTCATCCTAAATTTTCCTCTCATAACAGTAACGAGACAATTCACCTCCGTCCGGTACACCAATCCGACTGATTGGTTACCATCCCTACTATCCTATATCAGTAAGCCGACCACCTGGATGACCTACAGAAAGGCTAACATTAAAGCATCCATACACCATCAGACTATTACAACAACTTCTCTTCCCCCCAAGTAATTACATCAACCTAACATTGACCCCCGAAGACGAGATGATCTGAGCATCATAGGGTCTTGTAGCATTTTGTTAATTTTTCAAGCACCCCTCTTGCTACCAATTCCACGATATTTTTCAAGATTTTTCTGATTAACGGGAATTTCCTGGCTTAAAATTGATTGACACAAATTTTAAGCATAATTCCCGACTTTCCCGAGGTTTTAAAAAATTAAGTACATTTGAGACTGGGGTCACATTTCTTCTGGTGTCCTTCCCGCCTTTCACTGACTTTTCCAACTCAAACAGTAAAACCAAAAACTGAAAAAATTCCATTAGTGGGGACCAGGACTTTCATAATGACTTCCACTCCCCATGTCTGCGTGGCGTCTGCGTGGCGTCCACATGACAGCAGACCCCCTATTGAAGACATCCTCAAGAACATCCTTTTTGAATGACACCTAGCACCACAATCGAATGCACTATGGGAAAACCATTATTAATACACACGCACAAAAAAATATATGGAGGATATGACTCTAGATAGATAGAAACTACAGTATATTTAAAGCGTCGTAGATCTGTTGTTTCTAACCGTACATCTCGTGTTGTATACACGGGCATTTGTATTTGTTTAGTGTCACGCACTCCTTGAATAAACATTAATTACGCATGCGCCTGGCTATTAATTGTTTTCTTAGTTTACATTTAAAATAATGGAGGATTAGTGTTTACTGAGCCCCCAGGAAAGCAACCGCCGTCGAAGAAGCATGGAAACCACACAAAAAATATCATGGAATATTAATGAGAAAGCGCAACATCCTAAAAACGTTTCCCGGTGGAAATCTAATTAAAGTGAAAAAACGCCTTTTTATCGATATGTATTCATCCGCAAGACGCGTTTATTATATTTCGTATGCTAAAAATGTGCATGGGTCGTATATCCTATGTGCGTGTAAAAGCTCGCTTTCATAAGGTGGATTTTGGTAGAACGTTATAATGGATCCATAGTATTGGAATAAGTACATGTATTTGTGACCTTTACCGTGAATTTCAAGCTCCAGAAATTCAACATATTTTAGTATTATAACGTACCCTTACAAAGATCCTCCTCTAACTTAGAGACATCGATCTGTAGGAAGCATGTTATTTATACCTACTAATTTTAAAAATATACATGCTATGGATATTTATAATAGAATACAACTTTGCCAAAAATTAACAATTATATACAAGCTCATGTATAATAAATCAACATAATAAATCAAAACATAATAGATATAATCCAACCCAATAGACAACAAAATTACATACTAAGTGATAATACCATTTAATATAATATTTCACTTATGTCCAAACGTAACGTCTTAATAAAAATACTGCCAGATATGTATTTCCAATAATACAAATACTATAATTTTCAGCAAGTGTCCAGTAAATTTGCTGGAAAAAATTCGTCCATATTTCAGAAATTTCTTGGAACCCCCTCGAATTTTCAACAACCAGTTCTCCCTTCCCTCTTCCCATGACCAATTACCACAATATTTTTTCCAAAGAATCTGAAACATGTTCCAGAGAATTGCATAGAATAGAGAAATATAAAGGATATTTCCACATAACGTGATTAACTCGACACTGACAGGAAATTAAGGCATAACTGGTGTTTAACACGAATTTCAAGCATAATTCCAGACTAGTCCAAGGTGATTAAAATTCAAGCACATTTCCCGATTTTCAAGGATGCTGGACGCCTTGTTCACATCACTGTCTGCATGCTGTGAATATGTGTGGATAAATTTTAAATTACTTTGATTTTGAATCTGTAATTGTTTTATACAGTATCTGTTGATAAATGCTGTAACTGTTAAGACTTGTTCGAATGCCTGATGTTTTACCCAAACAGAAAAATGAAATAAAAAGTTACGTAATATAAATAAATCATTACGTATGGATTTTAAACTAAAGTTGCCATTGTTCTTTAAATGCAAGCATACCCATCTTGTCTAGAAGGTTGTCTGAAATTTTACTGATTCCAGAACCTCCTCACAACTGTTTAACTACGATCAGTATTTATGTTCAAGGAACCTGTTTCTTTAAATTGATCCAATTACCTAAGACTAGGTTCGCTAACACCGTGCTTATGTAACCAAACATAATTTTTGAGAATACAAACATATGGAGTTGCGATTGTCAGCAATTCTTGTGAAGTGATGAATAAATGCGATGAAAAAAGCAGATCCAACATAATACAGACAGGGTCTGATTGGAAATAGTTATTCAAATCACTCCTAGGATGCACCACTAGCCGAATAACTAAATTGAAATTGAAAACAAATTGACAAACAATTTACCATAGTAATACACAAACTATATTTGGTTAACTATATATAGCAAATACAAAAATATTCAAGAGATTTGTATTTGCACGTATACAATTTTTCTTTGAAAATCGAGATTTCCCCTGTATGTTGGCAATCACCGAAAGCACAAGTGCAATGCACGATTGCTTGCCATCTTGATCATTAATCAAACAAGTTATAATCAGACTCGCATTTAGAATTTATATTTTTAATTGTAATACACTATTTAGTTATCTATATATAGAGAAATTGTTCAATTTCGATTTTCAAAGAGAAATGAACAATTTCTCTTTGAAAATCGAGACTGCCCCTATATATTGGCAATCACTGAAAACATCAGTGCAATGCACGAGTGCTTACCATCTCGATCATTAATCAAATAATCAGCAGACTCGCATTTAGAAATTATATTTTTAACCTTTTGTTAAAATTTCGCAGGCAACCCACTGCGAAACAGTGAAGAAAATAATGTCATTTCAGGGCAATGCTTTGGGCAAAAACAAGGACAGAAATAAAAATATAAATTGTTTGCAACGTCCCCAAAAGGCAGTCAGTGTCCCTGAAAGTCCTTGATCTACTTTGGTATCTGAAAAACTTCAGAGCAAAATTGACCTTTATACGAAATCTACCATCATCTTCCAGATCATGCATTGTTATCAACTGTCCACAGACATGAAAGCAAGTTGCCTAGTGAATCGATGCTGTCTTGAGTACTACATTAGAGCATCTGCAATGTAATAAGCTTACCAACGAATCACGTTGTTAGTGATCAAAAACAAATTCGAAAAAAAGCTGGAGCATATGTTAGCATTTAATGAGGAGTTATTTACTTGGATTACCATCCGCTCATCCCGATAACAGGGAAGAAGGCCAAATACATAAAATTGATGGTTTTTGCTTACAGTACAGCCATTATTTGCAATGCTTTGATCTTCAGTTTACATATATTTATACCTTTAGTTGGACAAGGTCGTTTTAGGAACCCCCTCAAACATTTGCTATGAAGGTTATGAACCAACACAATTTTAATTTTTGCGGAGGGGGAAAGAGTAAAAGTCCTCTGCCCGACATCTGGAAAAATAACACCTCATATCACAATGGAAGAGCAGCTAGAGCTTGATAGAGAGAATACACCTACTGGTCCATAAATTCTACATGCAGGATGCCCAAAAACCCTGAAATCACCCATTATGTTTCACGTGGTGGGAACTTTGCCTAATATTTCAATTTTTTTTTTTCTGTTTGACATATCCAATTTGAGGTTTTGGCAAGGTTAACAAAAGCATACCAGAAAGGGATTTATCCACCCACAGACGTTACGAGAAATAAATTGAAGATTCCCAGACTCACCCTAAACTGAATTTCGGGTTGTCATTGTGGGGGGAGTTGGGGAGTTGGGGGGGGGGAGAATGGCTTTCGGTACAAACAACCCTTTTATTATCGTTGGCGATGAAAGATTACGGCACATGACATGGACGACTAAAAAGCGTTCATCAAATTTGTTATAAATATCGCAAGCACACCTCTTTAATATGGTTTTCACGCGTGCTTAATGATGGTCCTTTTTTTTCACAGGCCTATCCATTCTCCGCCTCCACCCCCCACGAACTACAGTACCCGCCTCTAGGCTATAAAACATCAAACTGACTGCAGGAGTTCCATATTTGCTACAAAAAAGTACCAAAATTCGATTACCGAGCGACAAGACGACAATTATGATGAGCAAATAAGCCTTCGGAGACCTCGTAAAACTTCTCCCCCTCACCTATAGGACAGAGAATGGCTTTGACTACCAAATAAAACCGTGTAGAATATGTCTGTTATATCCGAAGGAATCTTCACAGCAAGTCTCATTTAGATCCTCATGATTGATATCCTCAATCTTAAATGTTCAAATATCGAAATTGTTTCGTTATAAACATTTTTTGAAAGTCATAAATTATATTTCTCCACTACCTTATGAGGTCATGAAGCTATTTTGATAAAACAAAAATATGATAAACTTAACAAATGAGGGGATAGTTTTTTAATCAGTGAAAAAGTATAGTTGTATAAATATATATTTTTTTTATATAAAAACTTGCTTGTGAGCTTTTTTATGCTTATTAATGCGGAAAATGGTATTTAGATTCAAGTCACATCCAATAGGGAACATAAAATTTACCAATATGCTAATGACAGAAGTTATAAAGTAATCAGCAGAGGGTAGTTATATCCCATAAAAATTTTAACATGTTCACAATTAGTAGTAGGGTAATGATGACGCCTATCCAGACTACGTTTTTTATAAACTTTTTTTTACTACAATTTTGTAAAATAAAACTTTTTAAAAAAGTCTTAAACAACGTTACAAATGAACATGTCAGCATTTTTCTTAATATATGAATTTGAAAATCAAAGAAAACCAGAAGGTACTAATGACTCCCTGGCCTTTTCTTTGTAAATTATCAGAAAAATGTAATGTTTCTGAACAAAAGACGTAATAAACGATGACGTGACATTATTTAGAATGTCTGCAAACGTATATCGTAATTTTAGACAATGTCGCCGTCTTTTCCTCATAAATAATCAAAACTTTACTTAACAATTACCATCATCTTAAATATAACAATGAAACCTAACATATGGTTCATGTAATGTATGTAGATTGCATTCTTACTATTAATATTAATGAAAGCACATGATATTCCAAGATAGGAACTTACTAGCCAGTTCCCTGATTTAATTATCCACATTCATTAAACAATGTTTAAATTAAGTGCAATGTTCGTTATAGACCTAGGGAATAACTGATTAAAATACTCTGTGACTGCATAGTTAATTTTAAGAAGAGTAACAGCATTTATACAGGACATATCTTTATATCCTGATGTGGAAACCTAAGAAATTCTTCAAATGTTAAAGGTTATTTAGATCTTTTAATCGTGTTTAGACAAAGTAGAATTTTAGAAAACAAATTCCCTTAGTAGCACTAGAATAAATGAACCTTAAAGTCTCGAAAGGCATGGCCCATAACCCAAAAATCGATTGAAACGACTGGTATTTTCTATCTTGTCATGGACCTATAGTTGATAGAATAAACTTGACATTTCTCGCCAAGAACTAACGTTAACATATCATTTTTGAAGAAAAATAAAATGCACTGGAGGCCATACCAGAGGGTTTCACAAACGAGAACACACCGATATTATAAGATGCACTCGCTGCAACAATAACATGTTTACACACAAAGTCATGACACTAACACTTGTAGCGTCACAATTTGATTATCTGTATTCAGCAACAAAAATTCGTTAGAAGAATTGCATGTTGACATAATGTTTTGTTTTTTATCTCCACCACAGACTATATGAGAAAGACAATTATGATATCCAACATTGTTAAAGCACCAAAACCAAAATGACCTTATCGGATTTTGACAGTAGGACCCACAAGTAAACTAAAGTCAATATTAAAAAAAAACATGGCAGCAGTAATTAATCTTAGCTTATAATATTCAATCTAGGAACATCCCACGTCCTCTTTATATCAATGACAAACCGATATTTTTTTTCTGGAGAATAGATTTGAGCTTTTTAAAAATAGTGATCCTCTATAAACATGGTTTGGGGATTTAGTTCTAATTGCATTTTGGCGTTATAACAACAATAAGCTTGCGTGCATTCTCCAAAGTAAAAAAAATCGCTTTAGCTTTCATAGAAGAGGATCAATAAGGAACCGCGAAATTACGTATAATAACAGAGTTGCACGGCACAAATGTGCATTATGGTAAAAAAAAACGAAGCAAAACACACACCTGTACCCTAATAACGATAATCCAGTTTTATATAAACTGTACCAACGAATGTAAAAGCAAAGTTTCA
Organism: Ophyiulus pilosus; assembly: GCA_033995625.1. Taxonomy (NCBI): domain Eukaryota; kingdom Metazoa; phylum Arthropoda; class Diplopoda; order Julida; family Julidae; genus Ophyiulus; species Ophyiulus pilosus. The sequence continues at coordinate 57,426 of JAUJYV010000249.1, forward strand.
TATCCGGCAAGTAATTTACAAATGCCACAGTTCATTTATGGTATTAATGTATTTTATGCATGCTTTACGAATCGCCAAAACACACATCGTACAACAACACTGTCCGCATTCTATAAATAGAAATTAAAATGCAATTAACTGAGCAATGCACGTTATATAACTGCTAAAATATTCATTTCACTCATTTGTCTAACAATTCCATAAAAAAAAATTGTTTTATTAATAAAATTACAAGCTGGAACAGATGTACTTTTTTGCATGTATATTTTAAACTATTTAGTGTACTATTACAATTGTTTCAAATGTAGTTTTGGGAATTATTAGAGAGAATAGAGAGTTTGAGCCAGCCAACGTTAACGAAACGATAACGATAACAAAAACAAGAAACAGCGCGGACGGTCCGAAATGGCATTGGAATGTCAAGGACGACCTTATGTGAAGCATGGCATTCCAATGCTATTTCGGACCGCCCGCGCTGTTTCTCGTTTTCGTTATCGTTATCGTTATCGTTTAGTTAACGTTGAATGGCTCAAACTCTATTGAGCCAGCCAACGTTAACGAAACGATAACGTTTGCAGTTTTCGCATGCCAACGTCTTTATACTTACCATAACTTTAATGGCGGGAAAGGAGGAGCCACTCATTGAACTACCCAATGAACTAACTGAACGTAATGGGTGCGCATGCGTGGTTCTTCCCTTCCCGCCATTAAAGTTAAGGTAAGTATAAGGGCGTAGGCATGCGAAAATTGTCTATTAAAATACTGAACATATACAGGATGGCCAGTATATTTGTTGAACAAATTTCAAGCATATTTCAAAGATTCCAATGTCCATTCCTTACATTTTCAAGTACCTCTCGTACGACTAATTACAACAATAAGTGATAAAGTAGTCAGACATTTTTCCACAGAGTGAAAAAAAATTGTTTTTTTTTACATAGAATTATATTATATAGATTAATATAATAGTTTATATAAATAGGAATTTTCCGAAGTGATCAAGAAATTCCAGCATAAACTGGTGTCTTCACACAAATTTCAAGCATAATTCCCTACTTTTTCGAGGTGATAAAATTCAAGCATATTTCCAAATTTTCCCTGCTGGACACCCTGATATATTTAATACACGACAATTATTATAAAAATACCTTTAAAAACCCATTATATAGTAAGTAAATTAGGTTATATAAAGTATGTTAAGGTAAAAGTTCCTAACAAAATTCAAAACTTCTGGAAGCTTGAATGAAAAAAGGTTTGCTAAACACTGCATATTTTCGGCTAAATAAGACGACATGAATCCATTTTTTTTTTTTTTATAAAAGTTTTAGAAGATTCACACTTGCACATACTTTAATGAAGCAGAAAAAAAAAATCCAATCAATGCATTCCATGAAATTGAAACCAGGCCTCGCATTTTAATTAATCCAGACACCTTTTGACCTTATAGTCAGTCTATTATGAGCCAAGAAAGACTGGAGAGATGCATTCAATCTGTCTTCTGAGGCCTTCGACAATATATGAAGTAATAAATTGTCCCATACGAATCAAATTCAATTCACATTCCGAACGGCAAGATCAGCGAGAGAAACGTTAGGAAAAGACAATGTCTATAAAAGAGATCTTGAAAACTAATCCGGATAATTTATGGCTTTGCCTCTCCAATACGCAGGAGACATAAGCATATGAAGTTACAATTTATGGCCTTTTCACTCCATATATTCTAGTCTATATGCGTTAAATTCATCGCTGTATAGTCCGACTACTGTTCACGGAAGTGTTGCCGAATGGGCACATTTGAAATGCCAAAGCATCTCAAAATTTAGGGCGTCGTGTTTGCTTCTTTCTCGTCAGGAAACATATGTTATATCGTGCTTTTCACGTTACATAACACCAGAATGATGTCACTGAGTGTAACAGTTACGTGTTTCTGTACCTTTCAGTAAGAATGATGCTGTGATTTACAGCGTGTGGCGTTGCCATGACCCTCATAAGTCTTTAAAAACTAATGGCTCTGGTCCCAAACTCACAAACCGCTGTTTAAGCCAAATTGAAATATTAAAACATTTATATAATGTGTTTTCTTATGACAGTTATGTGCTAGGTCTTTCTAAAACAACTTAAGAACTTCAGTTTAATCGTTATTGCATTTACAAGGCGCGTTTTTAAACTAAGGGCCGTTTTCAGATTCTCACAGATTGAAACTTTGAAACAGGATTCCGCATGCACAGTATCTTTATGTGATTCAGTAACTAGATGTCCACAACATTCCTGTAGTAAATATTGTGTTTGATGTCATGTGAGGCAAGGGCAGTGAGTGCACAAACACTAATCCAGCCAGCTTTGAGGTACGTGCTGTGATTCGGTTTGTGCTACCAAAAAAACCATAGTTTTGCTGAAATTCACTGATTTAGAGGTAAAAGTGAACACAAAATTGTTTTAGAATCGACATTTTTTCAGGATTGACTATTGAAAGTTCCCGTTTCACGCTCTGTCATTTGTGACATTTTGACAAACAAAGATACAAAAAATTACGCGCCAACGGATGCACACAAGCAGGAACATCAGCGGCGGTGGAATTTTATGAAATTCATGATACGGTATACCAAAAATGTCTATCTTTTATTCCTTTTTTCTTATGAACGGCCCTTACTTTAAAAACGTGATCTACACAAAACAAGAATATTTTTGAATGGGATATTGATGTCTCAATGTCTCACAATTTATGTGATTTTACAAGGGGCTTCATAATCGCATTCCCTATACTTGTAGGGACAATTTTGCATGCGCATGTCGCTAAATTATAGAGTTAGAGGATTTTTATAAATCGAAAACCTTGGCAGATGTTTGGGAGACATAAGAACAGATGATTGCATCGATCATGCTTGACAACATATTCTTGGCTAATGAGGATGAAGGGCAATAAAGGAAATTGCACGGTTAAGATAGTTTAATCGCCAATTACATTCAACACCGTGTAGTTCCACCTGCCATTAAGGATATATGGGGCATTTCTCCTGTATTACCAATGCATAGCCTGCGTGTTTTGGGCCATAGAAGCATACAAGGCTACATAGGAACTTAAATGGCAATACATGAACCATAGATGCACATAGAAATCCATACATGACATGTCCATACATACGAAAATAAATCAGACTACATGTATTTCAGTCCAGAATTGATGATACCAATTAAAATAATTAGTTAATCTAAAACCACACGAACTCAATTGCAATTATTATTATCATTGAGTTTATGGTTTATGAATCATTCCGATGTTCTTATACCAATTTCGGGAAGATCCAAGCATCTATTTTTCTCAAAACTGTACCACTAAAACAGGCAAAGCTCACTTTATTATCGTCTTAAGTGCATTAGTGCCAACTTCAATACCGCTTTTGGGTCTGAGTCTATAAACGGAGGTTATAAACAGCTTAGGCCTACTCTATACGATTCAAAAACATCAAGTTGCCAAACAAACATGCCAGCAGCAATCGGGGGATAGACCACATAACTAACTTGGAAGCCATCTTTCCCTTCTGATGGTGCAAAACTTGTAAATTGCGGTTGCAATGTCCAAATATTTCAACTTTAAACAGTTAGGATGAATCCCGCTGTGGTTTGGAAACGTGGATTTTTTTAAATCGATGCCCTTGCACGCATGGTGTTATAAACGAGATCATCCAACTGCATCTTTAAATTCGTGTATCACAATGTACAGGGTGAGGCACGAGTCATTGTTATACCTTAGGTTTGCACCAAGTTATGGACTTAGGATAAAATTAATAATTAAGCACTACTTAAGTTCAGACATATTGGATCACCAATATATTTCATACATATACATAAAAATGGTCATTTTGGTGATGGAAAAGCACTAATGGTGAATATGTCTGTCTGTCCCCAGATATATAATGGATTAGATATAGTCCCATACGTAAAGATCAATAATATCAAAATATTGATTAGCCAGCATCAATGTAACAACATGAATGTCATTTGTTTGATAAAATATATTCCTGTGAGACCAAGTTAACAAGGGTAATATCGACACGTTTCTTTTCTATATATAGCTAGACTAGACATTTTACACATCTGTAGATATATAGCCATACATGTACATGCAATTTCCATGTTTTGACGAATAATTGCACCAATCAATGGTCATGTGTTTGCATGATCATGTAGAAACGTATCCAAGTATACATGTGTATACAGTCTATTCCGATTATTTGCACAAACCGGATAAATGCACATATTTTGCAATCCTCATGTGCAACTTTTGTATGGAATTGTGACCGGATAATTGCATAAGCCGGTTAATTGCACATTTTCGGCTTGCCGGATCTCTGTGCAATTAAACGGGTTCGACAGTACCATCGTAGTTTTATGTGGCACATATACCGGATTTCCAATATCGCGTATCGAGGTAAGTTAAGTTATACATCTGGTCCATCATTGGCTGTATATGGACCAAACATGGCTATTTATGACCCATCATTGGCCAAATATGGTTCAAAAATGGCTCATACATGTCCCTATATAGCTTTTCCACTCTGATAAATACAATAATTTCGGTTATTATCAAAATTAATAATGATTAAACATCCGACAATCCATTTCTTAAATTTGGTTTCTCCAACCTGCTCGTATATTTAGGTAATTAATAATATTAAAATGACTAATTATATTTACATTGCAACAAAACCAGTTAATTCCAAATCGGCCTGTTACACAAAGTGGATTTAATGGGTCATTGGAGAAATTTCATTTATATAGAAGATTAAACGTAGAAAAGATAAAACTGACCATAAATTTAATTACTGTATAACATTTTCATCCATCGCGTTTGTGTTTATTTAACGACAGCCATAATTACGTGAACGCAGCCGTAAGACAGTATTTTGTCCTAAAAATAGTCCATATCACATAATGTTAATAAAACGCGATGTGCTCACGCATGTATGTCATAGCTGGATCTTCCCTCGTTGGCTTTGCCCTATTTTAAAAACAAAACTTTCCTAGAAAACTGCATTTTATGGGGATGTTTTCCGAAAATCTCGTGTCCATAATCGAGTATGTTTGACAATTTAATAATTCACGTTAGTCTAATTACCACAACGAAACTCATTAATTGGGGATGGGTAAAGTTGGAAATGAGGGCATCACGAACGAATGGATGGTAAATTGAATAAATTGCATGTCAATTTTAAATTTATGGAACACACAAAAAAGTGAAAATAATAATAAGAACCGTTGTTCAAAACAACAGGCTAATCACACAAGTTGGGCATGTTGAAAATATACTTTTGGAGCTGTGGCTTCATGTATTTGACGTCATTATATACAAGGGTCTGTACCCATGGGTTTCTATACGCTGGGAAATGTGGGGACAAAGATGGAAATGGGGAGACGAGGCTGGGAAATGGGGGAGACAAGGCTGGGAAATGGGGAGACACGGCTGGGAAATGGGGAGACACGGCTGGGAAATGGGGAGACACGGCTGGGAAATGGGGAGACACGGCTGGGAAATGGG
>JAUJYV010000250.1:0-62938 GCA_033995625.1 Ophyiulus pilosus
CGCATAACGAGCAATATGAATTGTAAAAAAATGACTCGCATAACGAGTGACGTGGATAGGGGAATCCCCGAATTGTGTTGGTACATCAGTCTGTGTTTCGCATAACGAGTAAGACTCCGGAACGAATTATGCTCGTTATGCGAGGTTCCACTGTACTATAATGATGTATTTTAATAAAATATATGTCACATACCGATAAGTGGAGATAAAATCATGGCGTGAAACAGATAGTTTTTATCTAATCTGTATCTATAGGAGCAAATTCTGCAATTTTCAAATTGTATGTTAGCATCCATACACAGTGTCAAAGAAAGGGACAAAAAACTGAGATAATCATTACTCAATAAAGATTATTCAGGATCGTTTGGTCATGAGCGACATCACATGGCTTTTAATATAATGGAGAACATTTGTTTCGAGCAAACTACCAAGGCATGACGATGATCATAATATATTTGAATCGGGTGATGCCGTCCGTGACGAAATCTGTTTAAGGCCCATTACATTTTAATTGAGACGAAGCACATGATTCTTCCTAAGCTCACCCAGCCATTACAAGTAAATAATGATTAAATTTTCACTAGACTAAAAATTATGAATTTTTCAACAAAATATACATTTATTTATGACAGATGAAAATTTATTTTTTAAACAAGGTTTGTTATTAATGATAAATTCATTTTTTAAAAGTTTGTTGACGGCATGAAGGCATGATGACTTCTTAACAAAATATGCTATTGTATGTTATGGGAAATTTCGAGAAAAAGTGTAGGCATCGAAAACAAAATGTTATTAAAGAATGGCAAGTCACTTGTGAAATTTTATGAGAAGAATTTTTTTTTAATCAGGTTACAAATGATATTTTTTAAATATATTTGAACAACGTGCTTTAATCTAAGCATGAAGTTTAGAAGACGCAAAATATGTGACCGATCAAATGCCACCGTCACGGTTACAATAAAGTGTATCAAATTACGGGGCTGATAGTGACATCTGTTTTCCCTTGCTTAAACACTACCCCTAATATATCATAAACAACCTGTGGTTGGGTTTTTTGGACAGTGAGTAGAAAGTAAGTCAAATAATGGACCTTTATCCAGTATAAATTACGGACTACAAATTCCCTGAAATATGACTGATCTTTTAGTTTTTTAAACTTGTTAAAAAACAAAAAAAACTTTCAAAATATCACCAAAAACTCGTAAGTTCATTTTTGGCTCCACTTTTCATTCATTATTTACCATATTGTGTCAAGTCTAGCTTCAGTGTTTAATCTACATGTACTTCTGTGTACTCGTGTCACTTATCAAACAAACAAAAAATCATTGGCGTAGTGGAATTTTTTTTTTACTTTGAAATATGGTGCCTGTATGGCGCACTCTATGTGTTACTACGTAGGAGGCAAACGTACTAGGAAAAGTTTTCAGATTCTGGAAATAATCTTATCGCTAGTGCTTTATTAAGGGATATATTTTTCAAATTTGTATTGTGCTGATAATCTATATTCTAAGAAATCTGAGGAATTTCCAAATATACGTCCATGCACTTGCAAACATATCGACCAAAGTATAGTCCACATGGTGAAAAGTGCATACATTAACTTTTAAATACACATGAGCCTACCGTACCACATATGGGACGGGCGATTTCCAACAACCCTTACATGAATTATTATTTTTTCTGATCCTTAATTGCATTGCATTAATGCTACACATGCTTGCAATGCTTGTACAAATTCAATAAAATTTCAAATAAATTAGTTTAAGTTCTAAATGGGTTTAAAAAAAACGGCCTAATTTCCATTTGCTTTGAAGTCAACCTTTAATTATTCTATTTAATTATTAGTCGATTTTCGACGCATTGCTGAAGCTTTGTGGCCCCCTGAATTATATGAAAGCATGGTGCAAATACAGAGGAGGACACCCTGTACTTTAAGGCACTCCTACAATTGCCAAAACCTGCACTAGATGGCAGGGCTGGTCAAGCGATGCTGTACCCTATCCCAAGCGTAATTCAGCATTCAGTTTCTCCAGAAGATTAGCGTTGAAAACCTCCAGAAGCCACTTGATCGAGATTTCCGGAGGGAAAACATTAATTTCCGTGCGGTGGCATTGCTGAGGATTTTAGTGAAAATCAGGTATGTCTAAAAACGTTTTATTTTTCATTGTGTAGCACAATTGTAAAATACACTTTTAGTATATTAAGTATGTATAAGGTAAAGGGCCATCCATTAATGTAATGTTGAAATGTCACAGGGATGCAAATGTGTGTCATCTATTGTATTAACGCGTAACCAGGGGCAATCCGTTGTCCATGGAAACCGGGAGAGATGATGATGCTGCGTGAGATATTTATTAGGGGCAAATTAAAATGCTAAATTTAGCACGTACCGAACAAATACTCCTCATTATTTTCTCTCACTCTCTCTTTAAAAAAAAATTGTTTTCAAAATAATCGTTCAAAACACGTCTTTTAACATTCTCTCAAAATAGCATTGATATTTTGCAATTAAATTGGGGGAAACTGGTCTGATGACTTGAAATCTGGTTCAATTAACATTTGCGATTTGAATGCTGCTACCTGTATCTATTTATGTCAAGGAAAAGGTGAAATTTAAAACCCACGCTACCTACGCCTATCTCTTTTTCATAAGAATTAAGTTTTTAATTGTTGAAATCCAATCAGTTCTGGGATGATACTAAAAAAAATCGGTTGAATGGAATCGGTATTAAGTGACATTAATGGATGGATGCTAACGCTTAAATTGGCTTGCACAATTTCAGTTTTAACTTTTGATTACTACTAATTTTGCATTACTGGAATAAATTATTGCCTGTAGTTACACCTTTTGATAATCAACTTTTACAAACCTGAAATTATGATATTAACATCGCTTTTATTTGGGTGGCTTGTTGCGTCCAACTTTATTGGGCTTAATGCCAACTTAACAAATTAATTCGACAATTTAAATCTTTAAAGTTGATTTAATTTTACTTCCTTTCAATCCTAAGATGACTTAAATTGAATATAAATGCAAAATGAATAACCGGTTGAGGCCTGATTAGATATAATTTCAATTAACACACAGCGTTGGCAAATTGGAATTGCCGATCGTTGGTTTGATGTTGGCAGTGAATGTTGCCAACGGCTAGTTGAAAGTTCCAAACATAAAAAACAATTTTAATGTACCCACAATATATATTTCATCGACATAATATACGAACAAATAAATCATATATAGTCTGGTTATCTAGAAAACTTGCTGGAAAAAATTCAAAGATTTCAAGACCCATTGCTTAAATTTTCAAGAACCCCTCCCACGACTAATTAGCACAATATTTTTTAAAAAAATAGTCCACAAATTTCCCGACGCCGACAGGAATTAAATTCCAACATTAAACTAGTGTAACCCAAATTCCAAGCATAATTCCTGATTTTCAAGGCTTCAGGACACCTCCGTGGTGGTTATTTATAAAAATTCAGGGAAAACATTTAATAATATTCATTGTTGACATTTCTTTGTAAAACATGTTTGGTTACTTGGAAACGACTTTAAATATTTGGCTAAATATTTTAGATAAACTGTATTAGACAGATAAAACACCAATTTTTGAATTCGTATAATTAAATAAGTTGAATGAAGCAAATTCTTCAGTTCTTCTGACTAAAGAATTGGTATACAATGAAATATTCTACCAAAAATGACTCTACTCCATCGCCAACTTGTTATTCTCTCCGATTAAAAGCTCGATCACGGACTATTAAATGCAAACTGAGATTGGCACAATTGGTCACACCTCGTAAATTGCGTTCAGTTTCATTCATATATGTGCTTTTTGACTTTTTCAATCGCTTAGTTTTCCGACCACCTGTGCTCTATACGTATAGCTCCACATGTGTTCCAATAAATATGGAATCTTGATATTTTTGAAGTACTACAATGGCTATAAACATCAATATTTGCCCACGACCCAGGTGGTTATTGAACCCGTAGACAGCGCCAATGATATGTAAAAGCAAACGTCGCAGCTTTGATAACAAAGCATTAATTTGTATGCTTTGCCTATATCGTAAACGAAGCTTAAGGCGATTTCACACTAAGTCCTTTGCTGGCTAAATGCAATGGATTTAGTGCAAACCGGCCTTTGGTTAACTTGTTCATCACCACTTTGGTGTAAAATTCTGTTCGACCTACATACCAGAATGTATGGTAGACTGAAGGACATGTTCATAAATAAACCTGCAATCGATACTTCTTATTGATGGTCATGAATTGATTTAGACATGATTGGTTCAGTATATATATACATTCACATAGTTTTTTAAGAACTAGAATGAAACATTATGAATTTTAAGTTCAAGTTCTACTATAATTGTTTGCAGAATGACAGATCGTCGCTTGGTATCAATTACTTCCACTAGCATGGTCACACTGTAACTCACGTGACAAAGAAAATACATACATGTGTCGAAAAAATAAGAGTGGGCCCTATGAAATACATTAAAGCCTACGTTTTTTTCTTATTATTTACCACGCACTAAATACAACCATGAACCATTTGTCAACAAATACTTGCAGAAAAGAAAACGAGGGTGTCCAGTAGCCTTGAAAATCGGGAAATGTACTTGAATTAGTAGCATCTAGGAAAAGTTGGGAATTATGCTTGAAATTTGTATTAAACGTAAGTTTATGCTGTTTCCGTAATTGTATTGTCATCAACTATATAATAAAACTCTATAAAACTAAGAAATACCCACACAAATTAAAAGAACTTCCTGAAATTTTTAATAATGTATTCCTAGGAGATTTTCCTTTTTGAACTTATATAAAAGCTCAACAAGATCCATGTATGTTTACAAATTTGACAGTCCAAGTTTTGAACTGGAACTATAACCAATACTGACTTGCACATTGGTGCACACAGTTCATGTAGTCAATAAAGCACAAACTCAATCTAGGCTAAGCACCCCTCGGGTTAATCCTGTATTATTTATGCAGTTTCACGGTTTGGCAGCCAGAATCCTTCTGAGCTTTGAAACAATCAAAATTCATTACTCGGAAGCAACCCGGTGTCGAAAACGTGGTGGATATCCCCTCGTTGCACGGTTACAAATTATTCATGATTCATTTCGTTTTTTCGGCAAAAACAAATCGTACCAACTGTGTCATTCATCACATGACAAATCAGTGTTTATCCTGCGTACATACTGACGATTAGTAAGTGCATGCGTGCATTATTGATTTCATAAGAAGACTGTAATAATACCTCGGTGGTTGAACATCATGAGGGGAAAGGTCTTTATGTGTATGGGTGCTGTACACGATACGCAATTGTTAACCCAATCCTACGCAACAAAGTAGGTGGTTCATGTGGGAGTTATAGGACCCGAACGTGTATTTAGGAGAAATGAACTGTGCAGAGGGGTGATAATAGGCCCACAGTGGAGGGGGAATTCAAAATGAGCTCTCTAGAAACCTGGGGGAACTAACTGATTTTTCATTTAAACATTGGCAAAAAATGAGAATACTAAAGTATGGGGTTGTTTCTAAGCAAATGTCATGATAGTTATGATAGTTCCTCTAAAAATCGGCCGCGATCGCGCTCATTCTTCTTTTCACTTCTATAATAAATTACAAGAAAAAAATATCAACAAACCCAAAATTGCAGGTGGGCTGATTTCCACAATGCGCTTAAGGTGTGGGTGTTTCGGAATTATAATATTTTTCTTACGATTCCAAGAATAACAATGCCATCATTACTTTTCTAATTATTCCTATTTTTAATTTTGTTGCCATAGACACGATAAACCCCAAAGCCATAAAACAGCAGTGGTTTCACTTTCACATTGGTGTTTCAAAATCTGAAAATTCAAGATGGCGGCTGTGGCTAGAATAACAAAACCGTCTCGCAAAAGTTGACAAGATAATCGAACAATGAGACGGTATTATTTACAATGCTATGTTAGTTTATTTTCATTCACACTATCTAAATAAACTAATAGAATTTGTAAATAATCTCGCCTCAAACTGTCAAACAACCACTCATGTTTTAAGGAGATTTTTAGGACAATACGTACAGGGAATGCAAAAAGTTGACGAAACTGTTGTTTTTTAAGAAATTATTTGAACTCCAAAGCTTTTATTACCTCACGTGCAAACTCACTGGTGAATTGACCACGGTGTCAGCTTGCCCAATGGTAAGTGAGTCCCTGATAAATTGGGCCCCATTAAACATTAAACAATATCTTACAAAATGTTAGTGACTTTTTGTAGCTTAATAATAGCTTTTAAAATTCATTTATTTGTAATTGTATCGTTTTTACACTTATGTATTTTTTTGAAAATTGTATTATTTGTATCCTGGCAACCGATATTTTTAACCCAGTTCGCCACTGTACTGAATATGTGGAATGAATAGCCATTCAGAGAACTATGATGTTTACACAATTTCGAAATTTCCTAGTTTATTTAAACAAATTTTAAGACTACAAGATTGAATAACAAAATAATTCTATGGTGATCCATTTAAAATCCTTACAATTTTTTTTTAAAAAGATTGCAAAATTATATAATCGTACTACATGTAAAGACAGTTCTCTGGTAGCATTGGTCCCGCTAAACAAAATTTAATTGCTGTTTTAGTAAAGAGTTATAGCAGTTTAAGTTATATGAAGGCCTTTGAAAGGTGGCGCGATTTGAATATCCGGCAAACGGTAGTCGGAAGCCTTAAATGTTTCCCCACCAAATAGGAAATGGACCAAACTTTATATCAAAAAACGGATGGTGCGAAAACGATAGTGGTTCTCCTAAAATGAAGTATAGTATACGATAGTCGCGTATAGAAAAGTATATAGCCACCATCCATGATCCATGGTATATACGTTGCAAATGCGAGACGGAGACACGTACTGGCAGTAAAAATATCGACGACTTAATCGATTTCCTGGTCCTATTGTGTCCCCGTTTCATATTCGCGGCATTTTTATTGACTTCGACATAAATACCGACGCCATTTTTTTTTCTCGCGTGCTTACGGCCTTAGTTAAAAGGACGAACGGACGAGCAAAAGGCAAATATAATGTAGAACACATATTTTTAATTAATTATGGAAACCTAGACACGCGATTAAAGAAATTAACTATAACCTGTTCCAATCCAAGTGAAAACGTACTTGTTGAATATAAATAAGATAGGTGATCGAGAGTTGGAATTGTGGGGCAAGGCAAAGCGATTAAATAGTCTGGACATTTTTCTAGAGAATTTGAAAAAAATATGGTTTTTTTTTTATAAAGGATTTTTCCAATTAACTTAAATTTCCTGACGCGTGAGTAGAAAGTTCAAGCATAAACTAGTGTTTAACAAGAATTGCAAGCATAATTCTCGACTTTTCCGATTTTCAAAGCTGCTGGACACCCCATGGTAATGTATGTTTATAAATGTACCGTGTACATATACTATCTGTGTATGTTCATGTTACATGTAGTTAACTTTTAACAGACCGTTAAGTCTTACTACAACCAGGGTTGGATCTCCACCTACGCCTACAGAGCGGCAAACTAGTAAAGCTTCTAAGCTATGTAAGATTGCCCTCTTTTATTGAAAAAGGATAACATTTCGTCTATACGAGTTAAACTTGTATATAATAATATCGGAATTTCAAACCACTGGTCTTCCTGGTCTCCAAAATTGTTTCTAGACAAATGCCGGTATAGTTCCTATATCTAATGTATGTTCTCTTCACAACCATTAAAAATTTTTAAAAAAATAGGAAAAACAAAAACAAAACCTAATCCAAACTGCTAGGTGGGCTGAACCCTACACGTATTTTAGATTACTGTCTCATAAACTAAGACAGGTATTCCACCTTAATGGCCTACCGCCCTACACCGTAGAAGAATTTTTTAAATTGTTTATATATATTTTTTATACAGAGCTAAATACATAACAATATTAACAAAAAAAATGAGAATGGAATTCCAACTGAAATTTCATTTTCTTTATTTTAGATTTTAGAAATAGTGTGGGAATTTTATAATAATCCTCTAGGGCATTGCGATCTATACTTCAACATAATTTTACCTTTGGATTTTCCAAATCCTGTATTGTGGTTATTGTTTTTGGAAGCTTTTTGTACATGTCTGAGTATCCGAATTTGCAAGACATGGCTCTCAGATATTGCTACAAATTTGGTTCTACATGCATACATGTACATTTATGAGCAAACATTTTTTATACCATAAACTTGATTAAAAATAAGTACACGCCAACCTTGAAAATGTGCTCCTTGTTAAAACAACCAATATTCGACATAATATTGATTCGCTTATTCGACGAAAACAACTAGGGTTTTAAATAATTTGGATTGTGAAATTCAATGATTTATTGATGATATTAGAATTACTTAAAATTCCAAAAAAAGGTTGATTCTTGGGCGACACGCAGTGCCATTAAGTATCAAAAACTATTGGTAAAAGCCAAAATGACGCTATAAGGATTACGAAGCACTAACGATTCATCTTTCAGTGAATTCATAAGCCGGTATTAATTCAACGCATCCGTGGTTACGTAATAAGCTTAATTCGCAGGGACAGCCATTTGCAGTGAATAGAGACATGAGATTCTTTTTTTTAAAATCGGAAGGGTAGACAGGAAACGCAATGACAAAAAAGCTTCAGCTATAGTCATTGTCTTCATTGTTCTTCGATGGTGGGTTTAGGCTTTCAAAAAATAACTCAATCGAAAATTTCATTCTTTCCGGTTGATTTCAGACAAAGATCTGGTGAATCAAGGTCAGTGGGGATGCGGGGATGGACACCCAACAGCGTGCAAATGACAATATAAAATGCCAAATTATCCACAAAAAAAGTCGAAAACGTAAAAAAAATAGGTTTTCTCACTGTTTGAAATTGGGGAAAGTAAGCTTGAAATTGAGATGGGATTCGAAAAGATAGCGTTAGAAACGACGGTGGATATCTAATTTAGGGACCATTCAAAATGAACGTCCACAAGATGGTGGTACTCTTCAAATTCTTGGAAAATTATTTCATTCGAAATGCAGCTTGGAAAGAAAAGTATAGTTCTCAGTGTTTTTTTTTCTCAAATTTTTTAACTAATGGCAGACAAACTGGTGCTAAAATTCTATGCGGCACACAATACGATTTTTTAAAAATGAAAAATCAGGTTTCCCTTGTTATTAGTTACATTTTTCATGAATTTATTAGACTATTAAGAAATCTGAAGAAAAATTCCCTTATTATCACTGTCACGAGGGTTATCATTTCAGGTGTATGACCATCAGGTTTAACCCTTTCTTTTAAATTAAGGATACGATTCTTGTTGGGTTTCACCAATGCCAATTATGTAATCGGAATCTATCATTACATCTTCATGAATTACAGATTTTGAGAAAACTCAGCGAAAATTCCCTTAAATTTACTGTCACGAGGGGTTTCCATCCCCATGTACGTGCATATCGAATATTTGTACAGATTTACGTTAAGTCGGAGACTAACAGTTGCTGAACTGATCTCGAGTCTTTTAAGTTACAACTATTTAGGATAATGCATTTTATTTATGCATGCTTCGTATTTACGAGAAATTTGGCTAATTTCTAGCGACCGTTAAACGCAATTTCCGGCATTAATTCGATAAATTGCGAACGTGCTATAACTATAAGTTTTAATGGCGTGTTCAAACCTATTTTCCGTCCAAGTTTATTTCACGACCCGCCCATTCGATACGCCAGTCTTGAATGCGGTCGCTTGATGGATTTTATATGCTTCATAAAGTAAATAAGTTACATTCGTGGATAGATATCAATATACGCCATCAAGCATCAACAGTATACTGTAAAAATGAAAAGGAATTCTGATTCTGGAAAACAAAAGCTCGTTTTCACTGAGCGTAACTGAATTATAGAACGCGGAGTAAACATATGCCGCCATTTTGGAATAAAAAAACAATGCATTTCAGTTTAGAATATAATTGGATATACTGCCAGCAAACAAGCTTGTCACGGAAAAGTTCATTGTACCGTTCAAGCATGATGATATCAAGATGGCATATGGGAGAAGACCCATATACATAACAAAGGTCTTTTTATGACTACTGTTACTAAAACTCAATAACACAAAGATGGCCGAAAGCCGCCATCTTGAATTCTAAAAATGAACAACAGAGAAATAGTAGAAAATAACAACAGAGAAATAGCAAGAAACAATTGTTTCTATTTTGTAAAAAATAAACAACAGGACGATAACATTTGTATTTTTGGAAACATTTTCCTTATTTTTGTGTGCAATATATTGCCTTAATTTCTTTAAAGATTTAAATAATTTTTAAATGCTTCTTATTTGTTATAACAAGAAAATTAATCGACACTACATAAGATATAGAAAAATGTTTTAAATTATTTCCATATTTATTTACTTTTTTTTCTCCAGAAAATAAACGGTGAGACATGCCGCATGCAATTTGAAACTTCATTTCTAAATGCGAATCCAATATACCCGCGTCGAGAGAATTATGTTATTAAACAGCATAATTGTCGAGATATTGTAAACAGAACCTTAATCCAAAAATAAAAAATATAGACTCGAGACCCGACCTCTTTTTATGAGCTAGCATACCTCTTAGATATTAATGCGCATAATCCTCCCGAGTGCCATGCATAGCTTTGTTGTTATGTAAGCATGGTACAACAGGATGTTAACGGTATTTCATCCACAGACACACGCATGGGGAAAACAGAGAAAGTGCGACGTACGAGTTCGGTGTGACAAGCATTGATGTCAACATCACATTTCTTGTGTTTGCCTTGCAGTGACACAACATCAACATGTGAAAGTCATTAAGAAAATGACAAGGGTTGGATACGATTGCCATTAAAAATCATCTCTAATCGTCGATTATCAAGATATCGTTTCATGATGGGGCTGCTGCGCGATGGCTTACATCTCAATAAATTGCTCATGATCTGTTTACTTATCTTAAGAGGTAAGTGATTTATTTTATGATAGATGTTTCTCGATATAGGTCGAATGTATTCACACTTACGAAGTGTGAACAGGACTAAACCTGTGCTTAAAATTTTAAATACATGCTGAATACAAAACGTACACAGTATGTATGAAAACATTACAGTAATTACTATGTAATTGTACTATTATAATTTAAAAATATATTTTTTTTGCCCCAAAAAAGAAGTCGATTTTTTAATGAAATTATTGTTTTCAAAACATGTTACGGAAAAATGCAAAAATCGTAGTTTTTTTTTTACAGATGAAATAAAATGTGCTACTCTTTGAATTTCAGCCACTTGTATGGGTTCTTCCGATATGGCTGTTTTGGCAAACTCATCTTTGGTAATCACAACCGAGTCATCAAATATCCAGACAAATGAAACACCATCCGAAGTAACAACATCTGGTCCCATCATCTTATCATCCGAATCAACGGATGTGGTTACAGAAAACCTTGAAGGGGGTACATCCAGTGAACCTGCTCCATACCTAAACAAGGATTCAGAAGTGACTACCGGTCAATCATCTTCATCAAAATATGACGCTGTTTCGGAAAAAACACCAAACATCACATCACCGAATGTTTCACTCACTGAAATTCCAGCGAGTGCCAAAAGTCGCTCTCTGGACATCACTGAATCTGACACCACGTCCGCTATCGTGATTTCTACCGGACCCACCACTGATTCAGCCGAAATAACAACAGGTCACGAAGTGGAGCTAACAACCGAAATTTCTGAAGCTACTACAGCTGCAGAGGATCAATCCACTAAGGCACCAGAGTCTGAACATAATCCTATAATCACGACTGGTGCTCCGGAGATCACGACAGACCTTGCCAAAGTCACAACAAACATTGAACACACCACAGAAAATATTGTGGAGGAGTCGATAAAGCTTGCCAAAGTTACAACAAACTCTGAAATCACAACAAACATTGCGGATGACTCGAAAAACATTGCAGAAGCAAGCACGAACTTTGCAGAAGCGGCGACAAATGTTGCGGAAACAACAACGGAGCTTGAAGAAATAACAAACGTTTTAGAAACAAAGACAGATCTTGCAGAAGCAACAACAAACCAGGAAAAAGCAACGACGGACCTTGAAGAGATCCCAATAATTAATGTGGAAATTACAACAAACCATGCAGAAATCACAACTAACCAAGCAAAAGTAGCAACAACTACCAATACAGAAGCCACAACAAATCTTGCAAGAACCTCAACCAAATTCGTTGTAGAAACTACAACAAACCTTGTGCTGGAAGAGGTCACCACCAATCTCCCAGCAGAAGGCACCACTAACAAGGTAATCGCCCACAAACCAGATGATGACATCGTCGGCAACCCGGAAACGAACGAGATCCCTTTGTCGGTGTGGTTCATCCTGATTTTGGATGGAAACTGTACCCACCTGGCCCGGGGACGGCAGGGCCAGCGTGAGAGTGGCCTGAAGCGCCAGATCATCGAGAACCTAACCCGCTGG
This sequence comes from Ophyiulus pilosus, assembly GCA_033995625.1. NCBI lineage: Eukaryota > Metazoa > Arthropoda > Diplopoda > Julida > Julidae > Ophyiulus > Ophyiulus pilosus. Next base: position 12,508 of record JAUJYV010000250.1, read on the forward strand.
CTGGACGCTGGCGAGGGAGACGTTAACATTCCAGCTGGGGTGGTGTGCACTGCCGAGGGTCGCGTTCACGCCAACCTCACACTAGTCCGTGGTGGGGGAATCAACAACCTCACCGGCAGGCTGAAGAGCCTGGAAGACGCAAAGGGACCACTGTTCCGATTCCATGGCCAGGAGTTCTTCGTCTACCAGATCTTGACGGCGGACGGCTTCCTGAACCGGGAACCGGAGCTGCCGGTGGACCTGCGGCACACGGACGTGGAGCTGCTGGTGTACATCGCTGTGGGCTCTACCTGCTCTTTCCTCTTCCTATTGGCCATGGGGCTGCTGGCCTGCAAGTACTGCTCGTGCAGAGAGCGGAAGGCCTTCGAATTCGGCGAACCCCCCAGCGCTAACGTGAGGCTGGAGGACTACACTTTGACCCGCATCCCGAGGCCTAAGCTCGGGTACGTGGAGTACTGCCGTGGAATCGGTAAGCGCTACTGTCCGCTGGACGAAGGCATGGTCAGGCCGTCCGATACCAGCGTTGTGCCGCTTGAGGACGCCAGGGCCCGAGACTTCCACGACGGTGTCCTCGTACGGCCGGCAGATATCCGCAGCCTCGGACGGGCCTACCACGCCGGGTGCTGCGGCGGGTACGTGACCGATGCCGATGGCTACTGCGTTCACTCCACTGAGAATTTGCACAGGGTGCACAGGGCAGACAGGTATGTGGACAAGGGAGTGGACAACCCGAATTTCTACTGAACATGACTGATAAAAGTCCCCAGACGAGAAGCGTTGAGTTCAGAAGAACTTGATTTTGGGAGATGATGATTCTAAAGGCAGGGCCGGATTATTCGTACAGCTAAGCAGCCTGCAGCAAAAGGTCTAAACTGGTTCTAAAAAATGGTTTTTGAAAATTGAATTGTTGGACCCTTAGTTTGGTCATGTGACCTGACATGTGTTGATAATTAGGAAAAGGTTCACTGAAAGTGGACCCGAGCTTTACTAACACGTTATAGAATGTGTGCAGTGGCCAAGTTGTAGGTTGTAGGAACGAATCTGTTAGATAGTCAGAAAAAAAGGAACACCTTTTCTTTGGACATAGCAATTATTACCTTCTCCATAGAGGGCGCAAGTATAATGTCGCTAAACCTTTAGAAAATATTAGAACGCCTACAGACTTTTCATAATGAACCTTGAAAGATTCTTTCAACACAGGAAACGATTGAACCTTCAAGAGGTTCTATTTGAGATGTTTTAGGATGTAAATACGCGCTGGGCCGTGCGTAAGTTAAAAAAAAGTTATTACCTATTTAATTAGGTAAATGCAACCTTTGAAACAAAACGCCCAAGGCTATCTTGGATTAATCCGGCCCTCCTTAAAGACGATGTCAGCAAATGCTAAAAAATTCCATATATTGTTTCAATGTGGAGATTGCCAGTTGGAATGGGGGATATAAGAACAGTTTTACGAGAATTTGATACCAAACGCAATAGCTAAAAAATCCAAATATACTATTAAGAGAGTAATAAAGTGAAATCTCACCATTGGAAGGGATCTTCATAAAAATGGGAATATCAGAAGTTACTTTCAATGGAAGGATAAATGAAATCAAACCATTTAGAATGAATGCTATTAAGACTACCATGGAAGGAACCATCAGGCAAACTATTTCGCGTAAAAACAGCATCATCTGGGTGATTTTATACCAGGCCTCCCATAGGATGCAAAAGCATAAATCTGCCACTTTAAAATTGTCAGATACTTTTAAAACACTAAACCGTAGATCTATTTTTTAAGGAATAAAACGGATTATCTGGGACACCATCTTGTAAAAAACAATGATAAATGCATTGCAATTAAAAAAAAATAAGTGTATTTTAAGTAAAAAAGATGTTGTCATGTGGAAAAAGTTATGCTAAATGCTCATATTCCACCAGGAGGTTCTAGACCGGAATATTAGAAGCTAAATTGTCCAAAAATACATAACTAACTCAGTTATAGTCATACGACATTCTTTACCGAGTTCGTAAAAATTTGCCATCCGAAGCCACAAATTCTTATGAAGGAATTCACGGTTGACAATATATAGATGGAATGTAACCTCAGAAGCATTCATATATAAACGGTGTTGTAAAACATGACATTTGACACTATCGTAATTGATATGGTTATTGCCTAGCTTGTGCATTTCTGTTTGTATTGTCCTATTCTTTGGTGCAACTATAGGATACAAAAAGGGTCAAGGTAGTGACACCTCCTACCCTGATGTCACACCATTATCATGAATAAAGAAAATATTAATTCCCTTTCAATATTTCCTACAATTTTTCCCATCATTAAAGTAAAAAAAAATGCAAATTAAATCGCAAAAACTACATCCTAAATTTCCGTATTTCATTACAAATTATACCCGGTTTTTTTTCCAAATTAATAAATCAGACACACCACCAAGTTATTCATTTTAGTTAATGGGATTAATTATGACCATCTGAATGAGCTAAAGTTATTCATCTACTTAGTCTAGATCAGTGGTCGGCAAACTGAGTAATCAAATATCAACAGTACAGCGATTGAAATTTATTTTGAGAGCCAAAGTTTTTAAACTTAAACTATAAAGGTAGGTACATTGTTATTAACTTAATCAAAAACCGACTTCTGCGCATGGGCCACGAAGTTTCAATCGCATTGCACGTGGTATTTTGTGGAAGAGCCACACTCAAGGGGCCAAAGAGCCGCATGTGGCTCGCGAGCCACATATTCCGACTCCTGGTCTAGATCAAGCCTGGGATCAAAGTAATATAATGGATATTCCAAATTTACGAATCCGTCAATAGTGCAATATACTTGTATTTACTTTTTATTTGTACTTATGAATACCCAGTTGTGCCTCATTTGGTGACCTAATCAGCGAATGAAAACGACTGGGCAAAGATAAAATCGATAAATTATTATGAAAAATAAAATATCTTGTTTTATCCACAGATTAACATTAACGAAGCAATGTGTGGCCCGACCAATAATGTATTACCATATTGTGTAACCGTTTGTGCAGTTTTAATATTTTTTGTTGAATAGGTACAACTAGATCCATAAAATACCCAACAAAAAACACAGCCAAAAATTCTCCTATTACTACCTAGAAAGGTTTTAAATTTGTATTTTAGTAACCTCGAGTAACCCAGTATTTATTTCGTTCATTGTGCGCATGATCCAGAGTGCATGGTGTTCCAACGTTTATATACAGTGTTGTGTGTATGAGTATGTAAAATATTTCGACAAAAAGTCAATCGTGTATCTATACTAACGTGAGAATAAAGATAATTGTTCATAAAAGAAGTTCAGCTTTAGTTGGATTCAGTGCCAAAATAACTAACAATTGAAAGTTTCGAAAATCACGTGTATTCATCAAGTTCAGTCAAGGCAACAGGTGAACACTATAGTGAAGTATAAACTCTTTACAATAAAAATAATATATAAAACAAGTCTGACTATAATTGAAAACGTGTTAAAAAAATCACAAATATTCGTTAAGACCAAATTATCGTGCAGGAGGAAAGAGGGTTTAATGAGGAGTAAAAAATTGCTTTTCCTCGTTTGACCACCGCAGTTTGTACAAAATAGAATTATGCAAATGATACACCACAAAACTATAATAATGTCAAGATTTAAATGCCTCATAATCTGGATACAGAGTGATCCAGAATCACACAAATGAAGTATGGCATCTGATACTCATCTCATTAAATCTATACACAGAGTGGGCAGTTGTTGACATTGCTGGATTTTAATATCGATTGCACTACAGTGCAGCGATGGAACTGACCATTTATGGAAATTAGACCCAAGCAATGGCAATTAATTAATGCAAGGTTACAGCAAAAAAAACCTGGTTTAACAACATTTTTGATAAAGTGGGATGTAAACAACAATTTTAAGAAAAAAAAATACATTTTCTTTATTTGTCCTGGTTCAGATAGAAAATTTCAGTTCACGCTAAAACGGAGAAGTTTAGAGTGAAATTTTGAGTGAAGGTTTTAGTGGAATTAAAATGTAGGTATACTGGGTAAACAAAAACGTACAGTATTTATCATCCGTGATCCATACACAACTTTCAGTCCGATTTCGATATGGAAATTACGCTTTTACAGTTGGATGGGAGTGATGTGTGATGATTCCATGGAGTAACCAAATCACACATCAAGTTCTTGGTTTGTGATTTTAAAGCATTAACCGTTTGAAGCTAAGTCAAAAAGTTCAACTAAAATGGTGTAGGGTGTATTTAGCGATATTTAATTATCGAGCGTTAAATTACAAATGTCGTGTGTATGCAACCACGCATAGCACAAATGCATGGCAGGAAAGCTCGCTTACGTAAATACACCAATTAAATTTTATCTAGCTTTCCTACCATGTAATTCTCACGATTTTCAAGGTAGCTGGCAACCCTGTTATCCGAGATGCTACAAATTCAAGCATATTTCTCGACCTGCAAGGATGCTGGACAACTTGTTTTGGGTGATAAATAAATTTTGTTCACACTGTATATTATAGTAAAAACAATGATTAAGAACATTTTAGAGAGGCACTAAGGACAAGCTGAAATAAATCCTTTTGTTAAATTTTTCTCTTCATTCTAACTACAATATATATATTTTAAAGAAATTCTGCTATATTCATAGTGAAATTAAGCTTTATTTTCTAGAAAAAAAAAATACCAGCTGCAATTTTCCGAATATAATTGTACAGAGAAGACAGCGAGCTTCTCCGCAACAAAAGGAAATGAAACTAAATCTCCCGAAATGTGTACACACGCCGGTTGCTTGAGGGGAAAAAAATGAAACGTAGAAGTGATCTCGCCACATCAAAATAGCACATGGTAGACAGTTTTGACTAATACAACTGCACAACTTCAATTGTACGTTCCAATGGCAATAGTTTAGTGATAGTTATGGCATTGACGTTGGGGTGGCAGTAAAGATGCGTAAAACATTTGGATGAGAACTTCCCATCCGCTGCATTTTAAACTTCGAAATGCAAAGGATAATTCCATGTAATATAGCTTAAGTGTACAAAAGCATAAGTCATTCCTATTCCGCAGTAAATGGATGTTAACATCAACGGTAAAAACGGATAACTGGAACTACGGTCGAACACATAATCATGAAGCACGCTGACATAGAGCTGCACCCCTATTAACCCGATCAAATAAACTGTTTCGAGAATAGTCAACAGCGGAAGTGGATACGGTTTCGGTTGTCTTAATAGCCCAAATAAATTGTAATAAAATTAAAATAGAAAAAGAAGAGAAAAAATCGTAATTAGTAAATATTAGCTTAATCACTTCCTCGACTAATTCAAAGCATCTGTGACCAAATTTACATTGGTAACGAAAACGGTATTTGGTAATGAAGAAGAAAAAAAACATGTCTTACCTGTATTTGAGAGAAATACTGAAGAAAGCATACCCAGTGAACATGGCAAACATTAGAAGCTTTGTAGGAGATTCTGACAAAGAAATTCAAAGTTATGAATTTCATAAAAACGTGAGTAAGTACGGAAAATTATCTAAAAAGATCATCGATTTACAACGTACCGGCATTCTCGTGGAGCAAAGGCATTATTGAAAAATGCCCCACAGTGCTGACGATTAAAAAAATGTTCGCTTCTCTGCAACGTGCCATTGCCAGTATGCTGAAATGAATGTTGTAACGTCAGTGTTATGCCACAGTTGAAATTGACGATAAATCAAGATACGGATTTAAATCTAGAGACCTTAGTGGTATTATAATCATGAGAATAGCTTTCTCGTGGACGTGCCATCCAAACATGAACGAGGAAAAGGCACATAGAATCATGCTCCTTAAAAATTCCATTGGCTGATCAGGTCGCTTCCATAAAACAATTAATGCAGGCTGAAAAAATAAGTGCGGAATGTAAGGAATTGACAGTGAATTTATTCCCAATGTGAAGCATCCAGAGTGCTGAATTCATGAAATATCAAATTATCTTTTTATCATAAGGGAAGCATAAGTCACTGTCTGCTAAGGTGGCGTCAATCTTAATCTCGTACAGCAGCTTGGGTCACAAACCGAGGAATTTTAAAACCTCTTTAGCTGCAGAGTTAAGACAGGCTTCGACTGAGGAACGGAGCCAACGTAAGGTTTGAAAATTAAAAAGAATAAAAATGAGGTAACACATACCAACATGAAAACTACAGAAAGTATTGAACATATTAATGGAGATATTGAGGGCAGTAAAGCATGATGATATTCCTTGGCAATTCCATGTGTCATCGTTGATCGTAAAATAGTCGAAGGATGACAAATTGACAGCTTCACACCTACAAATTAAGCAGCTGCATCAAATACATGACACTTATAAAAGTTCTTAAAATGTAAAGAGGGAATTAATAATGCCATACATATAACACTGGCCACTTTATCAAGGCCATTATATAGAGACCAAAAGTTAGGAGCCCAATACGTATGAGTCAATCCACGTTTAAATGGAAAAAGGCGAGCGATAACTTGTACGATGTAACCCTAGAAAGCAAAAAAGGCCTAAATTAACCAAATCAAAACCCATTGCCAAATGATTAATTGCAAAAAATTGCCATCCACTTACATCCAATATAAAAGGGCCAAATGACAAACTAAAAATCACCAGTACAAGCCAGCCTAATTTCAATAAATTGGCAAAACTAGTTCTCGTCCACTCTGGAGCTCCACCTAAAACCAGCATTTAGATTTAGCTATCATGTCTCACGAAACACATTTTAAAATGGCAGGAGTGAAATGATTGCAACACATACCTGCTTTCCTCTTAAAACAATAATTGCGAAGCAAGTAAATAAAATACGCTGGCGCCATATACAAGAAAATGTGCTTGAAGTTTAGAAGAACTGCAAACCAAAACGCCGCTTCTAGCAGTCGATTCTAAGAATAAATTTTCTCAGAATTAAAATGAGGTGTGGTTCAGCATCACTGCATACCATATTCATACTATAAGTTCTAGGTAAATCTACCAAACCAACAAAAACTACAAAAGCCCCAAAGGCTACCAAACCCCCCCAGTTTTTTAGGATATGAGACACCCTGACAAAATTGCATGCATATTGCCCTAAATATGGACTCACTCTTAAAACACAAAGAATCGAAATCAGAAGAATGCCATAAAGAAATCCGTTGTACTGAAAGTGGATGTGGTCAACCATAAATAAACCAATGTTGGTCATTAGCAGCATACATAAAATGAATCTATCATCTGCAAAAAAATCCTTTTTTGGAGTTTTTGGTTTTCTGCACATTGCATTACAGCATCTATATCAAATAGTGATCACAAGTATTAAAATCCAAGCAAAGAATCGTTATTGGTGGTGTAATTATTCTGCGATGCCTACCTGTAAACTGCAAAAGCATATACAAAATCTGTCACGATGACTGAAAGTCGTTGAAACCATATTGTCGGTTTGCTCTCATATGCTGAGCAGCTGATTTTTAACATCTCAGTATCAAAAAACGATGCGAAATATGTCAGTCCATATTCGAACCAGGCAAAAAATGGGGGATAATCCAAAGTCCACTGGGATGTATTCTATGTAATCAAATGCACAAATAAATGAACAGGTAAGGAAAAGAAAAACTACTGTATTTTATTAAAAATTCATCTAACACATATTTTCTTTTGTAAACAAGATGAACTTTATAACAATAATGAAATTTTAGCAGAATTTTTTAATAGCAGAACGTTTTTTGTTCATATTTTACATTTTTGTTAATAGAATCAAAAGATATGAAAATGTACATATATGTATTGCCATCATAAATGCACTTTACCTCAAAATACCATTTATCTCTTTCTACACTATGAGTGATAGCAAGCCAATTTCTGTGGACTTCAAAATCAGTTGATTTACTAAACAAAATACACATAAATTATCAGAGCTGATTCAAAGATATAGCTTATAAATGTTGGCATTAAAAGATATTTCGAACACCATAAAGCAAAAACTTACTAAGATGCCAGTAACAAAAGTTTCACAGCTGTTGCACAGCACACAATGGTCCAATACATGGGTATGGCTCCTAAATCCATGGTGAAAAGGCACTAAAATCACCTGAAATACATGCAAAGACATTTTTAGAACTGGCAGTACTTTTATAACTAAGAGAAAAGTAGCCTTCAGCTCACTATATATAGTTCACATTTGGTTTATCATCACATTCCTCCAGAATCCACTCAGAGAATGGTCCCAAAGGCAGCTATAGGACACTCCCTGATGATAGTTCAGGAGGGGAAACCATCCTGAGCCCACACAAATTGGATGACATGAAATCGATAGCTGGGATAATTAATTAGTGAACCTGATATACATCTTCTGAATGCAATTAAGAAGGAAATGCTAATTTACCTATATGTGGAAAGTAATTTCTCCAAAAGGCTATGTTAACTGAAACCCTCTTCAAATATTGGAATATTTAGAAAGCCCCTTACAGCATCGCCATCGCGCATCTTCGTTAAGTATTGATACATTAGAGAGTTTGAGCCAGCCAACGTTAATGAAACGATAACGATAACGAGAAACAGCGCTGACGGCCCGGAATGTCATGCTTCGCATATGGTAGTCCTTAACATTCCGGGCCGTCAGCGCTGTTTCTCGTTATCGTTATCGTTTCGTTAACGTTGGATGGCTCAAACTCTCTATTTTCCAGAGAGAAACTTTATTGTGATGGCCCCACGCCCATATTCCGTACTATTCAATGCGTATACGTGTCTAACCTATAATTCAATTTCTTTTGGCAATTAAGAATTACCATTCAACAAATTGTTATAGTTTAGAGCAAGACTTTGATCAAGTCATTAGAAAGTTTGAGACATCCAACGTTAACGAAACGATAACGATAGCTTTAACGAGAAACAGCGCGGGAAGCCCGGAATGCCATGGTTCGCATAGGGTAGTCGTTGACATTCCGGTCCGCCAGCGCTGTTTCTCGTTATCGTTTCGTTAACGTTGGATGGCTCAAACTCTCAAACTCAACTTTGGGACGTGAAAAGGGTAAATACGAAAATTAGCAATTTTAGGTACTGCACGTACCTCAAGCTGAATATCGCATTCCGCTCAACTTTTGAGCACAACGTCAATTATCTCATCTTCATAACACACAGTAATCGTGGCAAGCATTAAATAATGATAGTACTGACTCACATTGATCTTATTTGAGTTCAACTGAACTCAAATTATAAAATTTTCCGGCGTCTTTCGAAGTCCCACGCTGTTCCAAATCCAAACGCCACATGCGAAGGGGCGGGGCATGTGACGTACGATTGGTCACGTGTCACAACGAGCCCTGCCTTTTCATTCATTTCCGGTTTCCAAATAAGGTGTTGTTCGTGAGTCGTGACTACGTTGAACTCATTTGAACGGTAATATCTATCAAAAATTGATTCGCACTCGTTATTTTTATAACTAACAGTCGAGATTAACTAATTTCACGTCTTGCTTGCCTTTGTCAGTGTTGAAATCAAATATGGCAGGGATGGATAAAGCCATTGAACAGCAACTGGTGACAGCTGCAAAAATGATGGAAGAACAGGTAAGATATGGATATGAGACAGGTACATAATCCAACATTTGTTAATAAATATCATCAACAAATCTTAGCTAAACTTTAAAGTATCAGGTTTGATGCAAAGAAAATCATATTAGTGTTATTTAAATTGGCATTCAATCTCGTTCAATTTGACATGAAGATCAGTATATCAAGTGATTAACACAGATGTTAACATTTGTAGCAAATGCTCGGATATTTATGAAACTATAAATTGGTACTAGTAAAGATTTTAAATTTGTAAAGTCTAAATATTAGTTTTAGAGACAATCAGTATTATTTCTTTCTCCATAAACAACTTTAGCTTGATGCTGAATTGGACCAGCTGGACAGGATGGATTCCAGCGAAATGGAAAGCCTGAGAAGAAAGCGAATAATGGAAATGAAGCGTTATGCTGACAAAAAGCAAGAGTGGATAGCCAAGGTATGCTAAGATAGTCATACAAATATCATTTTTCCAAAATGCATGGTCAAGAGTGATATGTGATCATATCTCCAATAAAACGCTTTTTTTTTGGTATTCAGGGGCATGGCGAATTCTTGGAAATTAGCAACGAGAAAGAGTTCTTTGAAATCTGCAAGCAAAGTGAAAACGTAGTTTGTCACTTTCATCGGGACAGCACGTTTCGTTGCAAAATCGTAGACAAGCACTTAGCGTTACTTTCCAAGAAGCACGTCGAGGCGAGATTCATCAAGCTAAGCGTTGATAAGGCTCCTTTCCTGGTACAACGACTTAAGATCAAAGTGTTGCCCACCATCGTTTTGGTAAAGGATGCAAAAACGAAAGATTTCATCGTTGGATTTGATGATTTGGGTGGCATCGACGAATTTACTACAGAGATGTTGGAATGGCGCATTGCTAGAGCTGGTGTACTTGATTATAACGGGGATTTGTTAACACCCCCAGATCCAGTAGCAGCGAAAAAGAAGTTGAACATCACACAAGCAAAGAAAACCATTAGAGGCGGAAATCGCTCTTCGGACGAAGATTCAGATTATTAGCTATCAGGACTGTTTCCTGTGCAAAATTTAGCATTTCTCGCAATACGATTTTGTTGCACATCTTCCATTCGTTGCGTACTTTTAAAGATATGAACAAAAACTAACTTAATTTTTGAGAAATGTATACTTTTGAGAAAACATTTTCAAGTGGATGTATGTGGCAGCTGAGTAGAACAGAAATTATCAAGGCACACAAAACATTCCTTTTTATATGTGCAAACTTATTTCTTATAAATTGTATGATCGAATCTCTGGCATGTGGATTGCATCTTGAAACTTGAACTAGCCCTAAAACGCATGGTGGTGCATGAACCACATCAATCCTTTAGCAAATCTTCATGGGCACGAAAGGGCAAGGCCTTTGTAAAAAGCTCATGCATAAAGTGTATTTGCCGCCAGTTGGTGCGGAATAATTATGAATGGCATAACACTATATATGCATTCCAGAAAATTTTGAATTCCCTAAGAATAAGTATTTGAAATGTTAAAAATCCCCAATATTCTGATAAAATGCAGGTTTTGAAGTGAGATCATCTTGATCAGCTGATCAAAGTTTCAAAACTTCGGTATGCTCATGACATAATAAGACTAAAGGCAGCATCAGCATTCATATTTTTTAAGCAAGACCTTTGGTTGTACTATATACATCGTGCCTCATTTTCTCAGTTAATAAATTCTATAAGGACATTAAAACTGTTCTCTATGTTTATTTGAATCAATTCTTAGCGTTTAAATAAAGGAAGCTACTTCGCATTAACCAGTTAAATGAAACATGCCTTACTTATACGTACAAGGGATCGAGGATTATAAGCTGGTGGTTATTTTGGCCCAAAGTGAGCACGTGACCTTCGGAAGTGATTCTCAATCCGTAGCACTTGTTTACCTTATCGTGATGTGGGCACCTAAATTTACAAAGCATGGTGCCTTCGTGGGAAAAAACAGAAACCTGGAAACGTTTATCGCAGCTGTCGCCTACCAAAATGTCCCCGTCGTCGCTGATGTCGATGCCGTTGGGGTATTTCAAATCCGTGTCCAGGCCGATCTGACGGACAACTTGCCCATCTTTGCCAAAAACCATCACGCATTGTCCCTTGTAGTCGCACACAAAGTACTCTTCGTTGTGGATGGTGAAGTCGGTAGGCTCGTTCATGCAATTTTGGAAATTGTAAAATTGAAGGCGATCACCATTTTCCGACAAGATGTTGAGGGTCGACAGGGAACAGTCCATCACAACGATGTGGTCGTCCTTTGTGATCAGCAAGCCACCCATGTTATCGATAAACCTGCAATGGGAATAAAATCCACGGAAAAGGGTTTCAATAAACATCTTTAGAAAGAGTAGGCGTGTTGAAGAAAATCGCACCTGATGTCTATGCTTTTAATAAAAATGCCGATCTTTGAGAACATTTGTAAGCGTGAAAACTCAATTCCACCATCATACACCAGGTAGTTTTGAAATTTCTTCATGAAAGCAACTTTTGACGGATACCAGAGACACCCTTCATCTTTGCCGGGGTTTCCGAAAGCATAGTTGAAAAAATAGCGGTAATCCTTCTTGAAAACCTGCATGATATTCCATACAAGAAAAATGTCCAGAATCTCTTTGCAAAATGGGAAACAGATCTCATCTAGATGATGCTAGCAATTACTTGGATCCGATGATTATTCGTATCAGCAACGACGATTTCTTCGTCCTGACCCAAGCAAAAGCCACGCGGGCAACTAAACTGTCCTAAACCTGCACCATATTGACCGATCTTGTATCTGTGATACACAGCAGGACAACAACATCTTGACATTGTCAAAGAAACGTTCAAATCACATACATTTAACTCGAAATGGGGAGGTATGCCTACTTTATTTTGACTGGAATTTCACTGACAACTTTGCTTTTTGAAATAGCATTCTGTTTCTCGGGGACGTTCGGCGATGGTGCTGTTATGAGAAAATGAACTGTTAAAATAGTCCAAAATGATAATGTTGACGAGGAAAAATATTGGTGAATACCTGGTGAGAAACGTTCAGAGTGATTGCTAATCAAGGGAACTAAAGTAGACTTCTTTCGAAGAACATTGGGGCTGCTGGTAACTAGCGGTGGTGCAACCATCTTATCGGATCTTGCGCTCGTCTTCCGACTAGCTAACGAAACCACTACGCTTTTTTCTGTCACTGAGGCCTTACGATTATCTTGAAGGGGGTCCATTTTTCCAATGTTGGATAGCATACACCCAACACAGATAGGCGACTGAAAAAAAAAGTAATACAGTGGATTCCGCTTTATCTGGACACCGGTTAATCTGGGCAGCCATTTATTAGGGCCAAATTGTCAAGAACAAATCCGGACAGTATATATTTTTTAACTTCGTATATTCTGGGCAGCCGCCTAATCGGGACAAAACGCCTCCGCCGGATGTGTCCAGATTAAGCGGAATCGACTGTATTAGGATATTGCAATTTTAAAAGACAATGCCTATTGACATTCAACTTACCTGACAATTGTCACAATAGTAAATAAGGGCATCACCCACATGTGAATGAGTAATGTTGGACTTGTCAATAAGGTCTACCTAGAAATTGTAGAATCAGGAAATTTCATCAATTTTTGTAATAAAAACATGTATAATTTTTAATGAATTGCATAACACCAACCTTATGATTTTCAAAGTATCTCAACTGTTGATGGACTGCTAGACAGGCAGTGCACAAGAAATCGGGGCACTGAAAGCAGCGAGCAACAGCCGACTTTTCACAACGGCAAACAGCCGAAGAAATCTATTAGGACAGGAATAACTAAAAATAAAAGTAGGATTACAATTAATTATTCCAGTTAGGCTGTTCTGCTCACCTTTGTTTGTTTTTGAACTTCGCGATTGTGATTATTGCATTTCAGGCATTCATCGCACAGTATCCCTGAGCTGTGCAATGATGCTGATATAGCGCTCAATGGAACATCCCAAAATGCAGAAACTTGCTGTAGAACTTTGCTAGATTCGGTTGAAGACATTATAAAGTTTAAGATAACTTCAAGATATTTGCGAAAACATTAATTAAAGCACATTTTAGGAATTAAATGAAAGCAACCCTAAAACAAAACTTCTGGAACATCAAACACAATTGGAATATATTGTCACATGCATGTATCTCATGTGAGCATGGCATGTGCTTTTTCAGAAAATGAAATAAAATAAGGAGATTAATAACAAAATTGTTGAATTACATACGTACCTTTACCGAAATCTAGAATCCCTTTTTTTCGAAATGCATGTTATCACAATCTTGAAAAAAATTTCTCTTGTTGAGATCAATGATTTTTCCCAGCACCTGTTTTTTCAAGTTTTTTTTATTGAAGATTCATTGAAGAAGTAATTTTGTAGTAAAAGCTTGTGTAATTTTAAATGTTTTATGAAAAATTTTAATTTTATAAATATCAGATCTATTTTAGGTCCAAACCAGGAACTCGGTTTAAATTCAAACACATTGATTTAGTTATGAAATTTAATATACTCATTTTTACTATGATTTTTCATCGACCTCCTCCCTAATATGCATGCAAATAAGTAAGTTTTTAAATATTAATACGAGCTTACCATTACATTCAACATTTTATAAAAATTCAATTTTCACAGTAAAATCAATGACTAAACAATGATAAATCGCTGCACATTCTAAAAATCAATTGATGAACAGCAACAAAATATGAAGTTAAACAAGAAACCTTTATTTATTCAATGCCAACATACAGATAATAATCGTTCATACTTTTGTCTATAATTTTCTAAAAATAGTACTGATACACCGATGAAAACATCTGCCAAGTTGCAGAAGGCAAATAAATACTTTCTGACAACATTCGATACGATGGATTTGACCGATTTGGATTGAAGGAACGTAGCATTGACCAACTGAGGAGCAAAACTGATCAAAATCCTCGTGCAAAATGCAAAACATTTGAGCAGGAGCAAGAATTTCGACCTACGCGCCAAGTCCACCGTACCGAGGGGTCTTACCAGTTTAAAAGAAACGTTTAGTTAGCAGGGTTTGGACGCCGGTTTCAACATTCGAGATAGCAAAAGTTTTGCAAGTAATCAGTATATTGGTAAATCACAATATGATATAGTTGTTAAACACGACAAAAAATATATTCGCTTTAATTATGATTAAATATCCATTTATATTCGATTTAAGAACGTATCAGAATAACTATGTGAATATGGAAGGTCAACTTGGGTAATATAGTTAAGGTCACGACCAGCTAGCAACGGAATCGAGAGGTGAGGACCACAACCAACGGCAGCAGCACACCAGCTAAAAGGTCCTACTATGTGCTTCCTGCGCTCTAAGAAAACATTACGCTTGATCGTACTGGTAAGGCTAAATTAGTTCAGGTTAATGCTTAAATACTGTTATGCGCCTACGAATGGCTACTCTGATAACACGTTCATTTACTCGTGACACGCAGAATATAGGAATCACAACGATTGCCAAAGCAGGATTAACTTGAAGTGCAACATGAAAATCAAACAGTTTGTCAACGGCTTGGTTGCAAGATCTGTGCAGAAGTCGACTTTGCCGTGGAATAACCCTTTACAATCCCTGCAATTAATCTAGCTTTACGCATAGGAGTGAGCAAGACGCAAAAATGTATGGCCACTGTAAATCAGGATATTTGGTGAAAATGTTCTCAGGCACCTTAATGAACAACGATACAAATGCAGCCTCACTTTAGCAGCATGAAAGACAAAATCGCATTTTTGTTCTTGAGGTCTATGTTCAGATACACTAATGGGAATTTGGAATACTGGATAGAATAAATTTCAGGATAATGTTTTGCGGTCGCTCAAGTCTCAGTGTGATGTAAAAGTCGCACAAACACTCGCATGGCAAGTTTCATCAAAAACAGAATGTCTCCACTGCTGAATATCGCAAAATGGTAAAATGAAACAAACATGGGGCCTGCTCAGATTTCGTGAAAATGCAAAGACTCTCTTACTGCATGTCACCTACCCGTGCTGGCACAGCAAGAAAAACTTGGCTATCACACGAAAAAAAAAGCTGCAGCAAGTTCTGATAAAAATTAAATGTCACGTTTTGACACCCGTTTTAATTTACCCAAAGGATCGTTATGCTAATTTTGTCTTTCACCATCATGACAAATGAGAAAGTTGAGAAATATGCAACACAACTTTCTCCAATCTGCTCATAATGCTCATCAGAAGATTCCGAATATGCACCAGACATGAGATCAACCTGAATCATTTTGCGTCTTCACCCGTCCCCGTTCCGAGACAAAGATCCACAAAAGCCGGCGACTTCCGATTTGTGCACCTAGCACAACTATCACAATGTCAAAGTAATACTGTAATTATATAATAATAAATATTCCTGCAATGGGATATACGATCAGATATTTGATTTTCATGTTGCCTTGGGGCTCTGGAGCCCAATATCGATTATCTCGGCCCTTTTGTAAGTGTGGGGCCAACACGTCATTAGAGAATCCGGAAAATATGCCATGGGATGATTACGCTAAACACCGGTTAGGATACACTGAAGGCTAGACATAGTATCACGTGACTACCAAGTAGGACTAAGCTGACGAGTAATATCGCTCACTTTACACGTTTCGGCAAATTTCAGCGACATTTTGCTCGAAATCCCGTACGGAATAATGGTAGCTTAAATTGGGGAGAATCAGAACTAGTGTCATGAAAACTGGATAAACATTCACGAAGAATTTCTACAGAGTGCGCCTTACAGACGCGAGCATAACATACAATTGACTAACATCTAAGTGTATATGAATAAATGACACGTAACAGTGAATATTAGTTTTCCTTTAAAGTAAATAAGTCGATATATCAAGATTAGGTTCACGTTATGTTATTCATTTTTAACATTCATAAAAACCCTAACGCCGGAGGCAATCCAACGCAAGATCACAATTTCGCATTTCGAAGATAATGCCGAATTTAAGGATGCAACTGTCGCTTTCTTGGTTTTAACGAACAAAGACAATGTTTCATGGACCGCATTCAGTTGTGCAATCGAAATCGCATCACTACCAGCAAATCTGTAGCTCCTACATAACGCAATGATGCAGGAGAAAAATTGATATAAATACAGAATTGCGCTCCATTTACCAAATTGCATTTGCAAAACTATTCCACACTTAAGCAGACATTGAACAAAGATTGTGGGACACATTTAAGATTCGGCAAAGTCCATGAAAGATTGAAGCTGCATATGATTCCCAATTCCAAATTGCAGAATGCAACATTACAGATTTTGCTTTCGGCCCCCATGCATTGCATTGCCTCGACTCATTGAATTGTCCTCGAAAATCCACACTAAAATATCACAGGAACCTAAGCAACGACAGTAACAAGTCTCCCAAATGTCCCATACACAACAGATACATGAAAAACATTATGGCCTACTTGCATTACCAGGTAATTTGTACCATAAACACATGGAATGGACTTAAGACCTTCCACTGACTATGAGCGTGAAATACGTTTAAGATTCTTATTATTATATCATAATATTTCATGTTTTTTTTTTATTATTATTTTACCTTCGAGCCATTCAACGCTGCCCGAAACGCGCTTTCGTGACCAATGCAAAACTCGAGCCTGGAAGTAATAGAAAAACTGAAGGCAGAATATACAGCAACTGCACCGACACCACAACAGCACCCAAGCAATTGGATGTGGTTTGAAACTCGCCGCAACAAAGAACCACTTGCACCATGCTTCACAGTATTTTTAGCATGGTCAGTGGTGGATTTTGGATCACGCCAATTCTATTACGGGCAACGATGCACGGCTCGACGTTAACATTAGTCAATCATCACTGCACGAAGGATATAGATATAAATTGTGTGTATATATATATATGTAACCACAGGACATTGGCAGTACTTGTCCCTACTGTCTAAACTTTCAGGCACTGGTCTGGTCTAATATAGGGGAAGTTAAATAGATTGTAAACATAGCACCAAAAATAGTGGGTGATGCTCATTCAATTGTAAATACAGAAAAACGCAAATAATATACTTTCAAAATACGAAAGACGGAGGGGGAAAATGTTTCTAACTTTATTGGCCCTAGTGCACCATTTTGAAACTTTGCATAGCTGGAAAATAATGCCATAATATTCTGAGTTTGGGTTTATTTTTTTTGTTCCTTTTTAAAAAGGTTAAAAGAAAAAAGCTGACATTATAGTTGGAGATAATGCTGCTATTATTCGAATGAGATATAACATCGAGTTAAACTATGAAACGCATGTAAATAGCAATGGGAAATCAGCATAGGAGTCAAGGGGGAGGAATATGGCTAAAGTGCTTCAAAAATTGTAAACACCCCAGAGGGCTATAAACGTCTTACGGTATATAATAAATTCAGTTGAAGATTGGAAGAGAAGTGAGAGGAGAAAAAAATAATTTCATACGTTAATAACGAACGAGTGAGCCATTTTCAAGTCGAAATCGTATTCGCGTAAAATGCAAAAAGGAAATAGATGTGACTTGGCTCAATTTGAAACCTCGTCACATACCGTACTTTTCAACACGAGCACCACATAAACCAAAAAAACATTACTAAGCTTTCTCAGTTTTATAAAGGGAAAAAATCAGAACAAAAACGAGAAGCGAAGGATTTCCAATAAAAACATTCACGATGATATGTGAAGCGAGCTATATGTGTAGCAGTATATGTTTACTGCAACATTACATTGAAAATGCTGATTTGTACATTTTGGTCGAATTTTGGTTTAGCTCAAGAGGGCACTAGATCCATCAAGTGTAACATGAAACATAATTGCGATAAAAGGAAACAAGCAGCTTTCTGGAGTTTTGGATTGCCAAACTTCAGATATACATCGCTGCATATATCACTGAAACATTTCCGGAAACATACAAGTTATTTTTTGATTTCTGTATCGTGTTTCATAATTTATCATGGACTCAAAATTTTGACAATAAATAAAACTTAAAAATATGTGAATGTTATCACTAAAGGTTGGACGAACCTTACCACTGAAAATTTAAATTTCGTATAACAGCTTTAGCATTTCCCTAGCTAGCCATACTGTATTGGGCTGCTTTGAGTCAAACTTGGGTCCTAAACTTTATTATGACTATTAACCATTAACTTTGGCCTTAGACCATCAGCGAGATCTTGACAGAAAGCTTAAAAATATAGTTTGGTATTTTAGCATTGAGCAAGATTTGTCTTAAATTGTCTGGAAGAGTTAATTGTATAATAATAAATGAGGGCATATGAATGGCTTTGTATTCATTATATGAAGACTAAAGCAAATGTTTGGGAATTTGAAAAAAAATTGTAATAAATAAACCATAGTCCGATTTAGGCCCCAAACCCTTCTCAACCAAGAACATAACCAAAATTTGCACAAATAGTAGAAATCATTACTGCAGATGATATTAATGGAGTGAATATGCTTAATCTGACGTTAGTTGAAGCATGGACTAGAAAGAAGTAAAGGGCACAATAACTGTGAAATTTCATATACTTCATATCTTATTTCAATAGCACGCAAAAAAAAAAAAAGATTCCAGTTTAGAAATGGAATTATAAAACTGCTTTTAAAACTACTCTTTACTATTCTTTGGCAAAATGTCTGGCACTATAATGATGAAGAAAAACCTATCGACATACGAATTGCAATCAATGCAGATTTGATTAAAAGAGCACAAAATATAACTATTCATCTTGCTGTATTGTCGTTAAATAATGCAGTAAAATATGTGAAAGATCAATATGAGAAAAATTAAACACGGATCTGTAATTCTGTCTTTTAAATTTAATTTTTTCTCGATTTAGTGATAGACAAACTTTGCCCGTACAAAAACAGTTTGCAAAGATTCATTTTAACAAGTATATGTAACGAAGTACTCACCATGTCACAAAAGGTTCTCAATGTACCCCAAAATTATCACAAAATATTTGTTTAATGCCAAGAAAAGAGTAAAACTAAGTTTGAAACAAGTATTTTACAATAATTTTGGTGCACCTCAAGAACCTTTTGCGACAAGATTAATAATATTCGTCACAAGTATATTGATGACACGTGACCCCTGTGCATATTGTTTTTAAGAGAAACTTGCACATTATTTGCTATCCCGCAAGCATTATAACGGGTCATAGATATTCACAAATAAATGAGCAATAGGGCACTACATACTGTACATAAAGGCAAGCAAAGTGATGAAAGTTTGGGATTTGGTTGCAGTGCCACTGCTATAGTCATTCTAACACTGAAACCAACGACAAATACTTCCTAAACCTGCATATGAACTAACTATCCATTTGGTTCTAGCGACATACAGTGTTACGTTATTGCAATATTCGCTAATCAAGAAACTCGCATATTAAACGGTGAATTAGTTTTCATTTTTGTGATAAGAGCTCCATGTACGACGTAAACAAAATGACTCTTCAATTAAATAAAGGGGGTGGGACTTGAAAAATAACTTTCCGCTCGCTTATTGCTGGTGAATACAAGCAACGTTGATGTTCTATCAAAAATATCATCAAATGGCATCAATGGATGTATAGTAAACATTAAATAGGAGACAGCAAATCGCCAGTCATAAGGTTAGTAGATTAAAAAAGGCAAGTGTAAATTTATATATATATATGATATATATTCAAAAATTAAAATACTGCGGGTGAAAAAAATAACACCCCAAGAGCTTAAATTTAAAATAAAAAACTCGTTTCAATTCCTTCGTCAGAAGTGCATTTACTAGATATAGCATGTAAATATTATTTACTGGAAGTAGAGAAGTACGTCCTTACAAGCAAAAAAAAAAATCTGGTCCGAACTGGACATGCATTCAAAGTTAGCAACCATGGTGGTAGGTCAATGTCTTAGCGCAGAATTTGCAGAAAATTTCATGTTTTCAATCTAAGAAATCTGCATTATCTCTTCACGGTTGACCAATAATGGTCAACCACGAATATGCACAATTGGTATGCATAAATATTTAGGAGGGGCCTAAAATGGAAACCAGAAAAAAAAAACCTCGAATAAATCTAACATTTGAACACTAAATTGCAAAAGAAAGTAACAAAGTAAAGGAGAACTTTACTTATGTCAGTGGTAAGCTTTATGTGGTGCTAATTAGCTACATAAATTATAGAACTAACTCATTGGAACTTCCAGACTGTAAAATAGTCAACATACAAGCATTTAAACTGACTAATAAAATGCAGGATTCTAGATGAGCATTTCGGCAAATGCCTTTAAGTTACGAGAAATTTCTTGAAAAATATGAGTTTTTTTCTTTTTTTTTTTCTTTTAAATTATTATGCATTTGTAACATTCTAATTATTAAAAAAAAAATTTGCACATTAATTTGGCTGTATTAAGCGAAGTTCCCTAAGACACGTGCACACAATTATAAGATTGATCACAACAAATATAATATATTTTAAAGAAAATAAATGATAGCTGAACAGGTGATCATCGTTAAAAGTAAGTCGTGAGATCAAAAGTCAACATTTTAAGTATACCTTAATAGCTATAAACGGGATTTTTTTTAAAGAGATAAAGAGAAAAGGAAAAGACCTACTGTACCGAATCTAAAGTGTGATAATATATATTTGGTAATGCAAAGCTAACGGCACATTCAATCAGCAAATGCATAAACGATATAAGGAAACTTATGCGGCGACAGTTTTTAAAATACCCACTGCACGCCATCATTTTTTAAAATATTTTTTTTTCGTGTTTTGGTTAATTCTAGCTGATTTAAACAAGAGAACAATAGCATAATTTCACAAATTAACAAAAAATAATAATCACCAGTGCCCTCCAACTGCTGGTAGGCACGGCACAACACACGTTCTACATCACAACATGAACAAAGTAAAACGACACCCACAAAATATTACATCTGGGAACAAAACTATCGAATGAGCTATTAGGAGCGAGAAAGAGAACCTATGTAAATGACAGTGGAAATGACTAGCTGGACAAAAATCTGCATTACAAGCATCAAATTTTGGAGAGCAATTTTTCATGTAAATCTTAGTTTAATGGGGGAAGCAACCCATAATTAAACTAAAATATCAACTAAATCTACTAGACCACTTTCTGGATCGATCGAAATAATATCAGTGCCATTAAATTACTGCATATGCCACCAACTCATTTCTGTAGCTAATGCAGTAACTTTCCCAGTCTCAATTGAAACCTGCATTCAATGTTTATTGCTTCACTCCACCTTATTTATCTGATTTTCAAAAGAATGGCTACTGCAATTTCCATGTAATCAAATTATGAAAGTTTTAAATAAAGGATATGCCCTATTTTTGGCAAAATTCAGCACCTGAGACCACAGTAGTTTTCATTATAGTAAACCATAGTCTTGCTGATTGTCTTTGGTTTGTTTACAAATCTGTTAAAACAGTTTCAAGATTTGTAAAAAAAAAGGTTTTTGGCATTTGAGTTGATTTTCGATTTGGCATATTGGCAATGCGCAAATGCCTAAAATATTTACTAAATATTATAACAGTTAAAAAAACGGTTCGAGGAGGTAATATCACTTGGGTCAAGATTCAAGCAAGGATTATCATGTACATATATGATACGCTACAGAGTCGATTTAGGGAATATGCAGATAACTTAGTTATTGCTCATACTTGATTAAACATTGTAGGACAGATTTTTGCTTCCACTTTGAAATTTCGCGACGAATCAGCTCGTCACTATTTTCTTTGTAATTTGTCCCAACAAAATCTATAAAAGTACCGCTTCAGGGTACCCTGTGTAAACAGTAGTATACCTATCACCACTTTAGAATAATAAGCGTTGCAAAAAAACGACTAAATTAGTAAAAATGCAAATGCACAAAATAAAATGGAACAAATAATCACACGTAAAATAAAAAGGTCATGGCAAAAAAACAAAAAAAAAAATTAAATTATTGTATATGAAAAGTATAATCAATAGTAAAGTATTTAAAAATAATACGAAATAAATGGGAAACATTTCAAAAAAAGGTGCGTGACAGGGGATGGAAAAAAAAAGGAAATGGCAAAAAAAACGCGATTTAAAGGACAAGGTATTGGCTAGCTTAGGTACAAATAAACCAACTTGCAACTGACTGCCCATCGAGTTGCATTTTAACAAAACGGGTTTTAAAAATCGATAAAACGAAAAGTGCTAAAGCTAAAAAAGCCCTGAAAGCATACACATCACTAAACATGTATTACGTTCGTGTTATCAAAGTGACAACCTATGATAGACAAATGAGTTTTAACAAGGAAGACGAGAACAGGTTGCCACAATGACAGGCTGCAAACTATATCGAACCGGGGCAAAGGAACCTGGATACTTTGGCTCAGGTTACATAGCTATACTAAGTGCTAACTTAGTATTAAAGCGCATCAAGTTAACACTTTTTATACTATCAAGATGTACTGTCATTTCGGTCCAATGCCTAGACTAAGGTCTGCTACACGGACGTCTCGGCAAACAACATCGCCAAAGTTGCAACATCAAACAGTACACTATCTCACTCTTAGTTTTCTTAAAATCTATAGAATAATTACACACACTATTTGCTACACAACACGAGCTTGTCTTGTCATGTCCTCTTTAGAAAAAAAAAGTTGCAGCAACTAAATGTTTAACTACTAACGAAAACAGTGGAATGGTTTCAATAAATAAAAAAAAAAATACTGCCAATTTGTGGTAATAAAATTGCAGCCAATGAGTGCCATCTGCAATTTCTTTTTTTGTTTTGTTTTTGCATTTCAATTAGCATTGCAGCTCATGGACTAAAAAAAGAAACTGGAACAATAAAACATGGTGCAACTGGCAAAAGAGGAATACAATACAGCATTAACTAAATATGTGTATATAGTAAATATTATTCTGAACATAGAGTAATAACTATCCCACAAAAACAGTTGTAACGTGTCATCCAATGCAAGAAATGGAAGAGATGAGTTTTAGAGGGTGTCTACTGAATGAGATTTCACACTTCCGTGAGATACATTTTATCTTGTTAGATCTCATATAGATAGTTACAGAATCCTGGTTATGGATAAAGATAAGTAAAAATAGGTAAACAGCTCGAGTAAATTACAAATTCGATTTTCCATTAAACGAAATTGCAAGCCTAGACAACATTACTTTTAAGTATTGATATTTCCACAACAATCTAGGCAATAAAGATCACGTAATTGGCAACCCCAATCTGTCTGTTCATTTCTAGCTTTTCAAAGCTGTTTGTGCACGTAAATAAAATGCGCAAACTCATCAAAACTCATCAGCTTGAAAAATCATTAGACACCCTATAAATTATTATTCTCCCTGCATTTCCATCAGCTGTTGTATATTACAAAAAAAAAAAAACAAAAAAAAATTTCTCAGACGTTCTCGCCTCCCCTACCGCCAATTTGGCAGTACACGAATAACCACATCTTTTTCAAAAGGAGTATTGAGTCCGTTGTTCACAGTTATTTTTGAAAAACGAGCTAATCAATTCGTGGGCCAAAAACTGGAAAATGTAACCCAGCTTGCCAAAAGGCGGTTAGCCAAAACCAAGTGCGCAAAACCTAACAACAGAACACCTCCGCTTCAGAAAAAAGCCATTGATAGCGATCATATATGTTTTCCAAAAAACTAGATTTGTTCTGGTATTTTCATCTTCGAATAATACGTGAAACATGAAATGGTGGGCATATAAGGAGCAAATGCATCGATGAGGAAATATATATATAAATATATACAGATAAGAGGTAAATAACCGCAAAATGGGTTGCTCTTATGGACATTTAACGTAACGCTTTTACAGCGGCGGATAAGGAGAAGAAAATGTCATCGATTGTCCAATTAAACACAGTAGTGACAGCGTGGATAACTAAATTCACCTGAGATTGGATAAAAATAAGTCGCTCAAAAAGGAGCTAGCCCTGGGTGGCTTCTTCAAAGGCTTACTCATTCTTGTCTCAAAATATGGATTAGGAATTACTTTGAGGATTTTGAGGAAAGTAAACTTGGTGATCCAATATTAAGCTAGGTGAAGGTGGATCCAACAGGCCATTAATAAGTGAACATTTACCACTAGCCAAAACGCACTAGCGAAAAAGAACCGGAAAGCAAAACAGCGACGGTTATCTAGATCTGAATTTGATGATATGAACGGATGTCTTTCACCAACGAACAAAAAATGGCCACCGAGTCATGGCAGAATAAATCTGTAAAACGTGAATCGATGGGGACCATTTTCACAATTGGAACCCAAAGTGAAATTGTAAAAAAAGGATTTTTAAATTGTGAACCGAAATGGCCAATTGAATTCCGCAACATCGATAAAAATGAAGGAATAGCGAAAAAATCGTATAATTTTTTCTCCGAACTGGGAAAGAAATTCATTTCTATAGAAGTTAAAGAGGTCACCATCAAGTCAGCATAATCAACATGCAGTGTTCGTACTTCCCCACACCTTTGGCACACATATTCACAAATCGCATTATCAGCTGCCAAAATGTGTTTCTTGGTAAACTTCAATGCCATCTGTGGGCACAGGAATCTGAAGGAAAAACAAGAAACGAGGCTGCCTGAAATGATGCCCTCTATTCTACAAAAACATACTATTGAGCAGGAAATGATATCCCAAAATCTATCAAATGACCTCACACCACCATCTAAAATATGAAGAAAAAAAAACCTAACTATGCGATAGTTATATCTGCCCAGACAACAATGGCCACAATGATTCGGAAAGTTTTAACTTTTTGAGTCTCTGCCTCTCGGAATGAAATAGGACATTACAGATGATAGGAAGGAATGTCTGATTCACTACCGTTTAAAAAAATAGGGAGGCCTTTCCACAGCGGGTACTGTGATTTTCCAAGGGACAACAAAAAATGGTAAAGAAAAGCACAATAGCAAATGTATATTACGATTCAGATTATCCAGCCTTTAACTACAAATGTTCACCTTGATGTAGAAGATGTTTGGAAAGAATAAATTGATTCGCCAAACAATGTATAACGACCTAATTTCACCGGAAATGAAAATCCCACATTTAATGTAAACGTTCGATTTAGCAAATTCGACCAAAAGAAATTTGCGTTTTGTAAACTTTGGGAAGATTTCCGAGAGGCTCGATTATTTCAGAAAAAACAACTTTACCACATCGACGTAAAATTTGAAAAAAAAAAAAAAAAAAAAAATGCAACAATTGTATAAATGAAAGGAGAAAAGCTCAAAATTCAAGGAAACAAAATCAAAACCAGAATGACAATTAAAATGCAACCGAACTATGGTTGCATGCTTAAAAGAGGATTAAACGCTGAGGGTCACTGTTGATGATTATCAAAAAATCGGTAACAAAAAAAAAAAAAAAGGAAAATGACAAGATATTTTAAAGTAACGTGTAAAAATTGGGAAAAAAGTGTATACATATGCACGTGTGTATATATAGAATATATAATTGGTAAACCCCAAATAACTGGCTCAAGGTATTGGAGGAGGATCAACGAGCCACTGCTAGTTATTGATATCATGCAGCTGCAACGTTATCGTACATTAAACATTTTAAATGTCTCATTTTAAAAAAAAAACTTGCCGAAAAAATAACGTTTCAGAATCTGCTAAAAATGTTTAGAAGATATAAACACAGCCAGTAAACAAAAATCACGTTTTTAAAGTCGAAAATGCGCAGATTGCAGCAGAAACGTCTACCGACGCATTTCTTTGAGGGTGGAGGTGATGGTTCTTACGAATGGTGTCAGTTAATATAAAAACCCAAAAGTGGTCAAATACAGAAACAAATATATCACAGACCAAAGTAGTGACGACAGAAGAGGTGGAGATGGGCGGGGAAGATGCATCGCTCAAAAAATCTTCAAAACAAACAAGTTCGATGCATCAAATTTGATCAAAACTTAAAAAGCAGTAGCACAATAGCGAAACAATCGCTGTCTGAAAATTATGCTAAGCTTGTCTTAATGGGAATAAACAACTGAGAATTACATATCCATCAGAATTTGAACAAAGTAACTTACGATATGCATTTCGATAGTGTCCACATTTGGAAACTAGTAAACTACGCATGGAAACAGAACGTCCTCCATCTGAGACTGTCAAATGGATGGAACAAGGAAACAACTTTGCAAGAAATAAAAGTTAAACGCCTCTTACTTGCAATAAATTTAAAAAATAAAAAGGACTAGTTCCAGCAAATTTTAAGTTTGTATGTGCGGGGAAAGTGACAAAAAACACCGAATTGAAGGGACGCGCAGTCCTTTGGACTTAGCCACCCTGTTTTAAGTTATGTACAAAGTGCTCAAAATCAACACGTGGTGATTGTTTTTGGCCAAAGTTACCACAAAACCTTCGGTTGTAATTTTCAATCCGCAACATCTGCTAACCTTAACATAGGGGCATTCAAATTCGGAAAGCAGCGACCCATCCCTTGAGAAAACTGCCACGTGAAAACGATTGCCGTGGCTATCACCTACCAGAACATCTCCTTGGTCGCTAATGTCGATGCCGTTGGGATAATTGGTGATGTTTTCGCATCCGATGCGACGAACAAATTGGCCATCGTCGTTGAAGACCACAACGCAGTGACCCTTGAAGTCGCAAACAAAATACTCCTTGCCGCTGATGGCAATGTCAGACGGCTCTCGCATGTAATCGCTGCAGTCGAACCAGCGCAGCAAATCTCCAGTCTCGGCGATGATAAACACTGTAGGTGAAACGCTGTCGACAGCTACAATGTGTCCTTGATTTGTGATTGCCAGGCCGGCGACAATATCGATATATCTGAAAAGATGTCAATTAGAACAGACCTGTCACTTATTTCTACTGGGGTTGGTCTATGAGCAAAATGACTTTGCCAGTCAATAGACCAGCGTACTCAATCATTTGAATCTTTCTTTCATTATTTCGTTTACAAGCTACCCAGCTCATGGACAAACTACTTTAAATAAGTGTAGAACACATTCTCAGAAATGCCCAGCAGATCATAATGTATAGAGGATTAATAAATCATAACTTTGTTTACAGGTTAATTTTACTAAATAAAAAACGTGCAGAGAGCAACAAGGATCCACACGGGACCTCAATTTAAACTCCGCCATATTCGAAAAATTGCCACCTATCCCAACCGTCAACGCTATCATTAAAACCAGATTCTTCATGGAATAAAGATAATTTCAATTTTTTTGATGAGCTGTGCATTCCTATAACTGTCCTACACTTCCAAAATAAAAGAAGAAGAAAAATGTATTACAAACCTGATAGCTATTTTCTTGATAAAATGCCCATTCTTGGCAAATATCTGCATACGCGAACGTTCATTTCCACGATCACATACTACAAATTTGCCAGAGGTACGCATAACAGCTACTTTCCTTGGATACCACAGCTGCCCTTCTTCTTTGCCCGGAATGCCAAACTGATATTTAAAATCTCCAGTCTTCTCAAAGATCTTTTTCACAAGAGAGAACATTAGCACAAGGAAGCTTAAACAGAGATTTGCTCGAAACTTCTGAATTGTGATAGCAAATCGTCAATCTGTTGTCGACTTACTTGGATGCGATGATTATTTGTATCAGCAACAACAATTTCCTCGTCTGCTCCCAAACAAAATCCATGCGGTGAGCTGAACTGGCCTTTTCCAGGACCCAATTGACCAAACTTGTACCTGTTATATATAAAAACTAACATAAATGGGTCTGCACGGTTAAAATAAGAAAAAAATCAAAGTTATCAATAATGAAGCACCTGCACCTTAATTGCATACTGCATTGCATTTGGAGTATGAAAAGATCTCAAAATCAATCAAAAGTTCAAAACTGCAAAAAAGACTTGAAATATGCTTTGGCATAAAATAATAGTGTAGGTCATAGGTTGGTAAGGCTAATGCAAACTTGAGAAATTCTTAAATGAACAACGCTGTAAACTTTTACTAACAAAAAGTAGGGAGATTGCCGATTTTACCTAAGAAATTTTCATCATCAAATTGTTTGAGAAAACCTTGTACAAATTAGTCTAAATACCATAAGAGGAACCAAATTCATAAAAAAAAAAAAAATCAAAAAAATTGATGTATCTCTGAATGTGGAGCAATCGGCCAAATTTATTTCAGTTAGTAAACTTTCCTTCACGTAAAGAGAATTTTGATTTATTTTCACTGTAGTTAATATGCATCCGTCGATAACATTATATCTACTAGTAATTATAAGATGCCTGATAACTTGCCTGATTTTGACCGGATTTAATTTGGCAGCAGCACTGCGAGGAGAAGGAAAACCACTCTGCCCAGCAAAACTTATCACTATTAAAATATTCACGAGTGATTTAAATTCATGATACCATGATAACACATAGGATGAGTCTAAAGACATAATTCCAAGAGCTTTCATTTAAACCCAGGTGGACAAAGAGTCGTCGCATAACCAGCAAGAGATGGTTAAAAATGAGCCAACAGCAACTTATTCGGTCACTTTAAGGGCTCAAAGGCATCCAGGGCCAGGGAGAGAGCCTCACTAATTACGCAACCTTAAATTCATCCTATATTCAGATAGCGATACGTGAATTAAGTTACGTACAATCTTGTGAACCAAGTAAGGTACTTGCAAGAAGCTGGTTGCAAACACCAGCACTATCGAGTAAAGAGCTCCCATCCATGCTTGGACTATGGCTACGGGATGACATGTGTGGGCTGGGTAAGCCGCCATTGAGCAAGGCCCCTATAGCATTTGCTGCTTCGATTAGGGGCGACTGAAGAGGCGGCGATGCGGATGCACTTGGACGGGTGGAGATACTACCGTCCAAATTCAGACCAGGCACAACATGGCCGTTCAGGAGGAGCTGGCCTGAAACAAACAACGTATTAGTTAAATCAAGTGATGGTCAAATGCCACATTTCCGTTAAAAAAATAAACCCATTCTACTAATTTCCAATGTTAATTATTTGTATGGCGCAAACACGTTTAGTTTGGTTATACTACCACTACCTTGGTTATTAAGTGAGACGGATCCCAATTTTGCCAAGGCCGTGAGATTATTAAGGGTGTTGATATTGCTGGTGTTGACCAATGAGTCGGTGGTAGAGATTATGTCTGCGAAAGAGAGTGGGGAAGTCTGGGACTGGGTCATGTCAGCTGCTATGGAAGCCAACTGCTGGAGAGTGAAATCTTCGGGAAAAGCCGTTGTGGGTAAATCGACATTCGGCGAAGTCGAATTGGAAATGGGAGGAGGATCGAGAACGCCAGTTGGCAGCACAAAAGCCTCGCTATCGAACGATGAATGCAACGACGACAGCTGAATGTTATCCTCTTTGATGTTGCTTTCCGAATTTTTGAAACCGCCAAAAGTTTCCTGGAAAGAATATTCAGACAACATCGGTTAGCAGAATGGTGCTATTGAAAACCGCAAAAAAAAACACAATCAGGGTCATCCACTCGGCCAGGTAAATTTGCACTTTACAGCATTGCGCAATAGTTTGTAAAACATGCATTGTACTAAATATAGTTTTGACATTGTTTAAATAAGTTTATTAAAATTTAAAATGCAAAAGATTAAAGAGAAGAATCGAGGAAAAATAAGTTGAATTTAACGTCCATAATTATTCAAGGATGAACAAATGCTAATAATTAACAACTTCTCTCAAATAATAATTAAGGAGTATTACGCGATTTTACCAACCTGAACGGCCTTCTCAAATTTGCTCTCATCAGTCTGAAATTCCAAACAAACTGTGATATCAAGCTTCGGTGTGTTATTGATTAAGTAAAGCAGTTGAGACCCAGCGATGTCTTTTAAAAGAAGAATTTCTGTGAGATTTCCATTATCCAACAGTCGAGTGGTAAATCTACAAGCATCTTCAATTTTATCTATCGTCTTCTCCACGCTGTAACAAGGGTCAACATTATTACAAGACCCACGTATGAGGCTATGAGAGATACGCAAATTAAAATTTCTGCAAAAATTCTTACTTGTTAAAAGTGTCCATAACTGCTAGTTCTTGAGATTTATGTAACCTATCCAACTCGCTCAACTTCTCGTTTTGAACTTTCTCTAGGTGTGCCTAGTGTACAAATGATAAACAAGTGTTATCTGTGAGCTATAATAATTTCAAACCTAATTTTCTTTTCAGATTGTGAAAATGGGCACCTTATAGCTCTGGTAGGTTTCTTCAATGTGAGAACGAGCATTATCGTGCTGCATTTGCAACTCGGACAAAAGGTTCTCCAACGTGCCAGACGCTTCTTCGCAGAACTGCACTTTGCTTTTACTTTCAGCCATTAGGTTCTCCAGCTCGACTCGTTGGGGTCGTTCAGCCTCAGAAATGGGATCGTACATGTGTTCCGGTAGTTTGTGATCGGTTAGTAGGCATTCATTGCAAATGGGAAACTGTAAAATCAAATACAGTTGTCATGTTGTTCTACATTCGCAATTTTCTACATTGCGACAAAACTCCATGAAGCCATCCAAAGATGGTAAAAGCAACCAACCTGGCACGCATGACAGAAATATTTCAGCGCTTCTCCTGGGTGGGACAAACAGTCAATCGGTTTACGGATTTTAACATCCTTCATATCTTCAAAGGATTCGACCTTAAGAGATACCAAAACATTCCAACCTATCAGATTTGAGGCTACCATATTCCACTTTGGGAATTACAAATACCACAAATTATTCGTTTAATTATTTATTTAGCACATTTAACGATCATCACAGGCATTTTTTGTATGGGTTGGCCCTACTAATTTTAACATTGGTACATATAAAGATTAAACACAGTAAAACAAAAATGAAGACTATAACAATAGTTAAAAATGGTCGTGAATGAATTTCTGGCCTATTACTAATATTTCATAATGCATTTTTACACATGACTTTTGACCCCTCATGGCACTCAAAATGGAGCTAAAATCCTTGCAGTACATTTAATTAATAAGGAGCAAAAATTAGTCACATTATTATGATCACTGCCGATTAGTGATCTGAGCAGTGCATAAGCCAATGAAATGAGGCTTGAGACGGGAGCTGGCTTGGTTGGTATACAAGATGAGATGTATCCATTCAGCGAGCATATCCAATGTTATTGTCAATGATAATACATGTGATTTATCAGATGTTGGAAAGGGGATGATCACCGACTTGGGAGCCATGAGTGGCAATATTTCCGAAACAGCGTAGTTTGTGAGCTGTTCTTACGCTGCTGTGACTAAAGTGTGCCGTGATTGGACAAATTGCAGAAACTGCGTACAATTTTCTGGTGTATCTGCCTCTTGTGGGCATGTGGATCACAGGCTCAATGCAACCAAATCACTATGAAGTTAATGTTAAATTTTTCTTTAAAATTGCTTTTAGCTAAAACCATTTGATGCCATGAGGTTTTGAATCGTTCCTAATCCAACTGCACTAATGTATTCTAACGACCCATTACTAGAAAAGCAATCTCCCACCTTATGGTTTTCGAAGCATCTCATGTACTGATGAGCAGTAACGCACGATGGACACAGGAAATTGACGCAATCGGTGCAGCGAGCCACAGCTGCTTTAGTCGTTTTACAACTTGTGCACATAATCTGCTCGCCATCGCTTTTAGCAGGCTCGACAGAATTGCAAAACAAGTAGTCAGGGGGCAATCTACAAGCACCATGTTTGGAAACCTACAAAAAACGTAGTTAAGTGGCTTTGGTCCAACATAGACAATGCAAATCCGGGGCCAATTTGCTACATTTCTAATTCTTTATACAATACCAACATGATCATAATGTACAGAATCTACTTTGAGTAAGTTTTAAAAATTAGCTCTACCTTGGTTTCCTGCATACAGTCAGGACAGATTAAGATGGATGTATCCTCATCGTTAATGTCTTCAATCTTTTCGATTAAATCGTTTAGGCACTGTTCACAGAATATATGAAGACACGAAAGTATACGAGGATTAACGAACTTCTGGTTACAAATGTTGCACATGTTGTCGCCACAAACATCATCCTCTGGTAAAGGGGAGGACATTGGGGATAAATCATCGTTCGATGCCATGTTGTTATCTAATGTTGAAAAAAGATTAAACAATAAACATAAATCCTAACTCCAACGAAAACAATTCAGCGTTAAAGTATTCAATCCAGAATAGCCAACCTTCACACTACTTTTAAATCATAAAATAAAGAACAATCGTAACAGGGACAAGCTAGTCATTACATTAATGACGATTACATCATAAGTGTAGTAAGGCAAAAGAGTGAATACCCTTTTATATTTCAATTATAATGAATGACCTTCATATTTCCTTAGATTGGTAACACAATCAGTCTTGCAAACGTTGATGCAAGTAGTTCTTGATCTACTCGCGTGACATAAGTGGAAAGTCTATGCTAAACTGTTCTAAAAATGTCAATTGACAAGGTTTTGCTATCAAGTATCGAAGTCATAAGCAGTGCCATAAAAAAAAATTGAAAATATGAGTATCATAATTATTGAGTGTTACAATTAGGGCAATTGCCTACAAAACAACAATTATTCATGTCTCTATTACTTCATATACACGAACTAGTAAATTAAATTTGTAAACATGTAATACGTGCAACACTTCCGTTTCAGCTGAGATCAAATTTGTATGAAACTAAAGCAGGGAGCCCCCAGAAACTGAAACATTGAACTTTCCTGACTTTTCCAGTTTTTAAAAATAAAATGTTCCTGACCATACTGGAAAATCATGCTACTGAACATTCAAAAATATGACTGTCTCATCAATTCTTTCAAGTTTCCATGCTGCTAACTATCATTAAAAATGGTTTATTTATTGCTTGCCGTAGGTGAATTGAAAATCATAACTACTCAAAATTAGTTTTTGTTTATTAGGAGGTAAAAACAGGTGTAGTAACACTAATATCATGTTAAAATGGAAATTCCCCAATTCTATAGATGCAGGGCTGGCCGAGTGTGCCACCTCTTGACTTTTGTGATAACTATATTAATAACTGGCTATGTCAAAGCAAATGTAATATTTTTAAGTTGAATTTCCATAACTTTCTCAAAATAGATAATTTTTCCATGATCATTCACTGACAATTCCAAGAGGTCTGGAGGACTGTATATTAGTGCTCATATTTTTGCATTTTCACTCTTCATATGTGTCATGCTACACACAAAATGAACTAGAACCACAGTTGATGAAGCCACCATAACTTATTCAGAACCAGTTCACCTGTCTAATACAATTTACACAGCTGGGCAGGCGCCATGCTTGGGTTAATTGCAGCAAACAGTTTCAAATATACCATGCACATCAAATAAAAATTGCAAACAAATGATTCTAGGATCAAGTGCTTTCAGTCACACTTTTCACTCATCTTCACATACTGGTCTAGTTTTCCTGGTAGTCATATATAAAACTATCGTTAATTTATAAAATGAAACAGGTGATTTAGGCTTGATACATAATTATTATACCTCACCAAATAATTGATTTCTAAAATGCATTGGCAAAGATCCAATTAGGTTTATAACTTACTTGGCCACAAACCCTTTCCCTACAATAATAACATTCTAACATATCTGTAATTATCTGTGTGGAGCAGCGCTTCCCATTTAAATTTAGTCATGGGAACTGTTTCATTTGTTTAATGCAACACCTTAAACATTTTGTGCCATAACGGAACCCATAAAATATTTTAGTGTGGTACAAGTATACAGATGATGAAATGTACAGGTTGTGGATTACAACTTCAAAGGAAATATAGTAGAGAAGTGTAAAAAAGACCTGACCCAAATATTCTAGTACTTAAAGTGTAGTTTTCTATTTTTTCGCGGAAACCTTCATTTACATTAACAGCTGCTCAATTGGTCGGAATTCACTGTACGCTCCGTATAATTATGTGCATAAATGTCACTATGACCTGATGTTAAAGTTTTTATCCATGAATAATTAAGTCAAAGTATTTCCATTTTTCATTAATTCTTATAAAATATGCAAATAGTGTAAAGACTTTACTAGTATTAGGAATTGAATTCCCCATTTCTTTAAGTGCAGAGCTGGCATAATGTATCAATTCTAGACTTGTGTAAAAGCTTATAATACATGTAGATTATCTGAAAACAAATATAATATTTAGATGTTGATGTGAACTCATCTATTCTGCACCAGTATCACGTCATTTGGAAATCTTACGGAAACTCTTTGGAACAGCATAACTATAATTTAACTGTTTATCTGTCAGGCATTTTCACTGCTCACAAAAATAATTTCAGGAAATTATAAAATTCAATGAAAATCGCAATATTAAACTACTGATTACATTAAATTACCATATGTTTGCAAAAATAATCTAACGTTCATCCCACTTGTTAAAATATAAATTGTCAGATGCAAGTTATTTTTTTGAAAACTAGTAATTGTCAATAAATGCACATTTTTTACATGATAATTGTGGTAGTCTGTAGACACACATTTGTTGAAATTTCCTTAACTGTAGATCGACATGTGTCCTTTTAATGTATTTCTGCGGTGAACTAGCGCAAGAACATATGGAAGAAACTTTGAAAAAGCCTAACGTGCTAGGATTTAGGCAAAGTATCTGGAGCTACACCCAGCCTACTCGCGTTTGCTTGATTTCCAAGAACTAGACCTGTTCACGACTCCACGGAAAGTCAAATACTTCCAAGTTCGAAGAAATAAGGACTGGGTAATTTTAGATGGTGGAGGTTATAAATCTTGCAGTTGGGAGGGCTTCGGCACTCTTGTTTGAATGACTGAATTATACATGTAAAAACCCGTAATTTTCCTTCAAATTTGGGTTACTTCTGACCCTACAATAAGGAGGATGAGATACTTAATTGCCTAGGCATGCAGTGTAGAGGTAAGACCTTTGAGCCCAGGGTTTGCAAAGGCTAGGAGCTCCATTGCACAGGTTGTATACGTTAGGAAAAGTCAGACCAAAGTTATCAATGAGCTATTCTGAATAAACAATAACTAACAAAACATCAGAATTTGCACTCTGGAATCGGTCACTTGACACTCAGTAGGAACCTCTGCTATAGATGATTCATTTGAAAGAATGGCCATTTTTATCATAACATTATATCGCCATAAGTTCGAATGTATTTCTTAATTAAAGCTTTCCAGATGCATGGTTCTAAAAGCTCGTTAAAGATACACTTTAATGGCGTATAAATACGTCTGTGTAAACTTTAACAATGAGGAACATATTCACATCGATCGATATTGAGACATAATCGAAAGTAGGTCATTGCTTTCGCCCACCTCCCATTTCGCTTCTGAAGCGAGGGAAATTAAGAGACGATTTCACGACTAATAGAAAAAAGAAAAAGCTTAGGCTTACCTGCAACGCCGAACTCCCCAGACGCTAATTCGGTAATCGTCGCAAGGCGCTCAAGGCCTAAGATACGAGCATAACGTCAATCTTCGCAAAAAATATTTTCTATTATTTTTCTGCAAAAATAAAAAATGCGAGAAAAGGCTTGAGAAAAATGCAAAAACCCTTTCGATACGGCATTATTGGGATTTCAGCATGGTGAAAAGGCGGATAAACATAAAAAACGAAAACAAGGTCACGAAAACGGGCGCAATGGCGCTCGGTGTGCGGCAGACCAAAGACAAGTGCAAGCGTACAAACAATCAGCCTCATAGAAATGTTCAGCTCGCGAAAGCAAGAAAAACGAAACGCACGATTCCTTACCTAAATGCGATAGATTACGCTGCAACGATAAAATATTCCGCAATTAAATTCTTTTCCAAATTAAACCTTTCCATTCATTTTGAACTACAACAAGCGCATCCTCGGAAAATGGAACAGCCAGAATGCTGCTGTGACGTAATTGCGTGTTTTTGACAGAGACCTTGACAAACCCTACTGAAAACTTGAAAAGCTACGGAGTCCTCGTGAGGACTCTCAAATTACTCTCGTTTATGGCTTTCAGCACCTCCTGGTGGTGTGTGTACTTTCAGCATTGCATTGAACCAAATAATAGAATTCATGGACCAATAGCCAAAAAGGGAGATCAAAACGTCAAAGTAATTATAAATTTATAACACGAAAATAAAAATAAAAAAATAAATAGTTTCCCATAGTTTTGGAAAGAGTAGATGTTTAGATAATTTTCCAATCGCTGGCGGTGCCGTGGCTTTTTTAGTACGTTTCTTGTTCAGTACTGCACCTCTCCCAAAACAGATTTTGGAAATAGCATTTCTTCATTTTCTATGAAAACTTATTCAATTTTGTTTGTTTGTTGATTTTTAACATTTGCTTTAATTTGATTGGTTAACTCCTTTCCAAAGGAGGGCTCCAAAATGAGCCAATAGCATTTCATGTGCATCTCACAGGGTTGGCATGTTTCTGCAACATGTTTCTAAAACATTTTGATCCGCCTCTTTTCACCTTCACTGCTGGAAACAATAATATCAAAAACATTTTGTTGGAGAAACCAGAAAAAGTCTTTATATCTAATTTATTTTTGGCTTGTTTTTTAATGGAGATATTTTATCAAAATTAGATGCGGTTTGATATAAAGTATGCCCCGATTTGAAAAAAATACGGAATATCAACAAATTTTACATATGTACAAATTGAGTAATGAAAATTACACATAGTGAAACCTCGATTGTTCGATTTAAAATGTGGACTGTGCCTGCATTGAGTAACCAAAAACTGAGGTACATATTTTGTATTACCCACGGCTCGAATAATCGGGACTGCACTGTATTAAAATTTCCTTTTAGCCTTTAGCACTTTCATTCCAATACCCATCGGTGAATGCTGCTGTTCGAGTATCGACGTCAACTGAGGTTCGTGCATTAGTTCGTTGTCATGAGCATGGACTGGAGAATCAATTACATTGACAATTTCTTCATCAGGATCCAAATTTGGCATACTACTTCTGAAATTAAAGCAAAACTGATATTTTAACCTTGCTAAAGAATTAAACTCCAAGAAGATTCAATTCTTAAATGATCTTACGTGGGTAAAGAAAGCAGAATAGTATCTGTTCGAACAGACTGATCTGCCTTGGATCCCTCTTCTTCAGCCGCGTCATGAGCAGATTCTTGCTCGAATGTTGCCTGTAAATTATGCAATTCGTCCAAATGAAGAGTTGCTTCCGAGGGATGAGCTTCGTCATGTTCTTCGGTTGTAGGGAAATGAATCTGAGGTACAACTTCCTCGCTAATAAACGTAGAAGACAGCCATATTTGTTAACCAGCCGCCAAACTGGTGCGAATATTCAATCAACTGCTAATAAAATAATTAAATGCAAAATAATCGTACGTTGTAATTAGTGTAGCTTCCTCAATTTCTTTTGGAGCCTCTGGAAACCTCAGTTTTTGATAATCTGCATTTAGTTGTTTGCAAATTTCCAAGAGATTGTTGTGATAATTGATAACACGCGTTTGATAAAATGTACCCAGATTCCTCATACTACCAATCCCCATTTCATAGAACACTTGCTCTAGGACATCCTAGAGAATAGACAAATACACAAAGTTAAAACGACATCACAACATTTTTTGGAAACCAATAGGAAAATGCAACAAACCGGAAAGCTAGTTCCCCTCATCAACGTCTCACGGTCGACTGCAGCCCTCAAAAGATGGGTGATCTTTAAGTAATATTCGTTCAGCACATCCACTAATGTGTCTAACACTCCCTCAGTTGTAGCTAAATAAAAATTAAGTCAGAGAACTAGAAAAGGTGGGGAATATAAAACTTGAGATACAGTTCCAAATGCATACTTTCAAAGCCAGAGTGAGCACACATAACAGCCAGGGCTTTGCGTAGAATCTTTTTGGCCAACTGCTCGTTAATTTCTGGAGGAGTTTCACCTTTTCCTTGACGAAAATTACTAAATAAAAATTACACTAATAACTTTTTTGAAATTCATACTACATATACCGTTTAACAGTTCAATTATAATCACACCAAATCACCTGACAAAGCATCCATCCAGTGTACAATCGAGTTTTAATCTTTTTTCACCTGTATCAACTGCTGATAAAGTTGGAAATACAGGCACAGAATCTTCAATTTCATTTAATTTCTGGGGCTGAAAAAGTATAAAAATCAGATTTAAACAATAATTTAACAATGTTTTAAGCATGATGATTATAGCAAGGGGACTAGTAAAATCTATATTAATTATCATAGTGCCACAAGCTAGGTACAGCCAAATACTCAAACTCAAAACCTTGAAGATCTTGAGTCTTGACTGTCAATTAGGGATTAAAAAATATATGCAATTGCTTACATTATCCAAATGCTGCTGTAAATTTGTCATCATAGTCCTTAACTTTTTTGCATGTTGATTTAAAGCGATGTTATGAGCCACTAAAGCATCTCCAAATCTGCACTCTATTGGAATGCTAATAACGGCACAAAAAGATTAAAATTAATTTGACGATTTATTTAAACTTCAGCAAACAGAAAAGGTGATGCTCACTCATAAGAACCCGGCTGTTCCATCTTCACAGGTTGGTGAAGTGGTGGTCCGTCTAACTCCATTGGTCTTGGTTTAGTTATTTGCTCCCTTTCAATAGCAGCTATTCCTGGTTCAGTTTCAGGGTCCATTGGCAGCTCTCCCCACCTGGTCATCATCATGTTGTTTATAAAACTAATGGGAAGATAGGACATAATGGTAAAATGTCAGAGCAGTCGATCAACAAGAAGATTATCAGCTGTTTTGCTGCACGAGATTTTTTTTAGCGGCGCATGCTTTTCTATCTGTGCGTTCACACGATAGTCACGTGAATTAGTAAGGACCTGTTTTGACAACAACGATTACAATTTATTCTCCTGAGATGGAAGTGAAAATTTGCGTCAAAATTAAAATGGCCATAAATTATTAAGTCCGGTTGTCAGTGCGTCTGGACGCCAACATTTAAAATATGACGGAAGAGTGTTTTTCTCTCTAACTGGATGAAAAAGCACTTAAAACATTCCAACTTGGCAAACAACTTTTTTTAATGAAGTTGGGTCACTATAGCATACACGATGGAACTGATATTTTGGTCACAAAAACACGTGCCTTTTTAGATGTCTGTGAATGTTATTCTAAGATTTCTGAATCGCGACTGTATTCAAGTTATGCACTCACCTTAATGCTTAATTAGCGCTTCGGCAGGAATATAACACACAATTCACATGTAAAATGATTCAAATGTTTGACTAAAATTTCGAAAACACAACATGCATCGTCTGCACACCACTTCAATACAAGTGTTGCCAAGACACTACTAAAGCATCGCCTCAAAAATCCCTTTTACTTTCCCTATATCAGGAATAAGTGACCAATACGCAAAATAAACCGAATTACATTATTCACCTCGCCATTTAGAATAAATAAAAACATCTTAGTCTAGCTAATCTAGATCATTGTGCAATTTTTTTTAATGTTTTGAAAATCAGCCATACACTGTATGCATGGCTCAAGCATGTCACCAAAATGGGCGCGTCATTCAAAAAGTCATAATATGAACATTTTGAAAATTCGAAACGAAAATATCATGGAAATTACGAATTATCAAAAATTATCAAAATCAGTAATGCAAAGAGATTTCAAACGTTTTAAAAAGAAAATTTAGATATTTACAATTATAGCAAAACTATTTTTTATATTTATATTGGTTATAATGTCTAAATAATGTAATCTAAATTATGCATGTCTAAATAATTTTTAGTATAAATTGGAAAACCATAATTGTATCGAATAATACTTTACAAAAAGATTGATATTCATTATTGAAGAGCGTAGCACTACTGAATGATCGCAATGGACTTTTGGGTTACCCTTCCACAACCCTCGATGCCTATTAAAAAAGCAAGAAAATTTCCCTACAATCACATTCACTGGGGTTTCACTTTCATGTGAAGTAAATTTGACCCTATTTAATCTAATAACTATATCTAAGGCGTTAATCAACCGTTACATTTCCATTCGTTTATAAAACATGGAATACCTTTAAAAAATTGAACGAAAATTCCATTATAATCACAGCACTTTTCTAAGTGCATGTATTGTGAGTTTTTGAAATAGTAATTGTTAGGTTATACAAATATGTATTTCCTTCCATAAAATTACGAAATAAAAGATTTAAACCTAAGCTTTAAACTCATTTTTATAATGCATTTTATCATAACGTTGTTCCTCGGTATTTAAGCATAAAATCATCTGTGTTTTCCAAGTTTTCAACAGAATTAGTGAGAAATCAATACATTTACTAAAATTTGTTCTAATATATTGATTAAAATATAAGTTACTTTTTTAAAAAAAGTGTGTAGGCCTATTTTACAAATGAAAATTTCTATTGTCCAAGAAAATGCAGTTGAGAAGGAATGGTGAATTAAGTGATGAATCCTTCAGGAAAATGTAGCCATGGTTTGTTGCAAACGGGGTTGGAAACACGGAGGATAATGCAAATGACGTTTGTGGTTTCGCACTGTAATGCACCTAGTTGCGGAGGAACGTCATTGGACGTCATGGTTGGACTTGGTCAATAAATTCACTCAATAAATCAGATTGTTGAATGCTCGCAACGCAGACCTACATTTCACACAAGATTAAAACGCAGGCCAGCAAGATGACCAACAAAACAAAAATACCACCGCTACATGTTCCTCCAACGGAAAACATTTTAAAGGAAATTGCCAAAGAAACGGAATTAATGTAAGTACAGGCACACGTACCTATAACTATCGATACTCGATAGGTATATATTAGAATTTTATTACGCTTTTAATGACCAATTACACGCAGATCTAATGGATTTTGCACGCATTGCGATGGTCCCCAATGGGTATCAAACGTCAGCATGAGAAATCAATCACCAACTAATAATTAATACTGGTTGCACCATTTTTTTATTCACAATCACAATGAAGTGTGATTGGAAGTTAACAACTTCATTTACTGTTCAAGATGAAATATTTAAGTTTATAATTAAGTTTATTGCAATCAATGAAAACTTCTAAAATACTACAGATTAAATTATATTTTACGGATAATTGCTGTTGTATAATATGCAGTTAGTAATTTTAACATTAAACAAAATGTATTTCATGAGTTGAACATCTGCATGTGCATGGTTAAAACAAGAGAATAGTAGAATATTCTCTGTAGTTTTTACAAAATTAATTAATATAGGATATTTTGAAATATTTTTCTTCTTTGAAAAAGTAATACAAAACTGAAAGATCCACTCACACCTTAACGTTTAAAAAAATCAATTACATAATCAAAACTAACCATTATCGCTCACTAAACACTAAGGTTTAGAAACAAAAATTAATTCTGTTCTTATCTAAACAAAAAATTATTTTAATTGAATTTATAAGTTCTCAAGTTTTTGTAAGACGCTGCTCGTCATATTGATTGAAAGTGGTTATGTCGAATTAAATGTCTAATTTTTTTGTTTGTTTATCGGCATTTCTCTATATATAAATATGTATTTGTTTTGTAATAATGGAACACATTTATAGTCTCAAGAAACTAATTTATCTATAACTATAACATTTATTAACTATTAAAAAATGTGGATACTTTGAGCCAGTCATCGTTTCATAGTCAGTAGGAATGATTTAAGCGGGTTTCAGTGGTTCTTTTTCAGCCAATTGGAGATAAACACTTCATATTATGGTGACTTCACAAAATTATAAATCCAGTATATTCTAAATTGCGGGTATTTTTGTTGGTTAAGTTAGTCAAAACCCAAACAATGTAGGATTAATTTGGGGTTGACTAAAATTTGAGTTTCTACAGTAGGTCAATGTGTTTTTGTTATATTTTTCGTAAATTTGGGACAGCAATTGATGGGAATATCCCTGCACCGGTTAATCTGACAACAACAATAATGCCATATTCCGAAAGGGTTGATTCTAGTTGACCAAGTCAGTTTCGGGTTTTAATTATTGAACACTTTTTAAGAATTCCTAAAAAAAATACTAAAAACTGGCCTAAAGTATCCACGTTTTACGTTAATTTAAAATTAACTTAACCGAATCGGTAAACTAATCTGGTGGGAAATGATTTAATTTTTACACTTTAGTTAGATCTTTTGGGTGAAATCGTAATGCTAATATTACACCAGTCAACAGATGGCGGGATCGTCTATGTGCATGTACAGTGCCTTCTAGAGGCAAACGTATCTTTAATTTTGAAATCCAAACTTTCCTATTTTTCCTAAATTTGGTTGAGAATATTGCATTTGTAAGCAATTCGTCCATCGCTTTATGCAAGTACAAACAACGGTATCGTAAATTTGGCCATGCACCAAATACCCTTGGATCTGAGCCAGACTAATTATGAATACTTAATGCAATGCAAACACACACTTTTGTTATCGTGCTTATCTATAAAAATAAAATTCATATGCATTTGTTTAGCAAGAGTATAAATGGGGCAATTGCAGAGTTAGAGGAAACGGCCGAAAATCTGGAGCAAAAAATAATCAATTCGGACACTGGAAATGACAAACGAGGTAAGTGGACGTGCCACACGAAACAATGCCGTAATTGCAGGAAAATAGACGTAATTATCACGTATAGCATTTATGCAATGCTATACATTGTATTCAGAAGTCATTCTAATGAGAAAAATGACATGGCATTACAATCAAAATTTTCTAAACTCAGTTGGTGGCTTGTATTGACAACACCAACACAAAGAACCACTTTAAGTTTGTTGCCAACATGAGGAAAATTTTCGTCTCCAATTTTCAGATCACAAAACGTTCCAAAATAAATTGGACCAAATAAATTCAAAAATATCGATTTGTTTTGTATGGTTCTGGTGTCTACAGCATTATATGGGCAATAGTCAAAACCAGGTCAAAATTAGAAAAGAAAACCCATTTATTTAAGTCATTTTCCTTTTATCTTTATACATTTTTTATTAAAAATAACATTTTAGCTTTAATTTGCAGTCTCCTCTTAATTTATTTAAATTAATGAAAATATCGTTGGAAAAAGTTTAATAATTTCCATTTAATAATCAATTAAGTAATGCAATGGAGATTTAAGTGAAATTTAATTGAAGTGAAACTTGTTCAAACGCTTTTAAAATATTCTGAAAACTGCATGCAGAGTCGCTTTTTCCAAACAAACGCTTCATTGCTTTAAAATGACTGTTAACAGCCAACAAATGGAGAGAGAAATATCATTCTCAAGTGCGAGTGAATGAACAATTCGAAAACGAAAGAAGTCACCTTAAAGAAGAAATGGAAAAAGAACGAATAAAAATAACAAATGGTAAGTCTGCAGTAAAAGAACTAATAAGTATATTGTTATTGGCATGGCCTTGCTTGAATATATATTTTATTTGGTGAAAAGAAATTTATAAAAAAAAAAAATATTTCTTTAAGAAAATATAGCAGGCATTTGCTAGAAAGTTTTAATGAGTCTTCCAAACTAAAATTACACAAGAACGGGAATAGTAATTTCATATGCGCTATCAAGTGTTTTTTTCTAAATCTAGTTTCTTTCTAGGCTGGTCAAGATATCCACATTTATATGAATTTAGTGAAGACATGTCAGAGGTATAGTCTGTTTTTTGGGGAAATAAAATGATACAAGATTGACGTTTTGCATACTTTTGCATAGTGATGTTTAGTTTTTATAAAAACGCAAGATAATTGGAGAAAAGATCTAGTTCTTCCTAAGCGTTAATTAGCATTTGATGCAAAGTATCACTTCTTGGTATTGCAACCCGATACCAAAAAACAAAGATGTAGTCCTACATCAAAAGAGAAATTATATTGGGAAAAATATTTATATCTTACTTGTATTTTGTATTGTTCCTTTCTGATCGTAGTTGATTATCTCAATATATCTAGCCAGAATTACAAAGGTTAATCCGGCAACTGGAAATGGTTCGTCACAACTTGGAAGGTGAGCTACGAGACGTCCAATGGCGGCTGGACCAAGAATCCAGCAATTACCACCAGCTAAATGAACTATGTCATGTTTACAAATTGGAAATAAGCACCGCCAAAGCAAACGTGATGAAGCGCAGCCAGGTCCAATACGTTGACGAACACATTTATACTC
This sequence comes from Ophyiulus pilosus, assembly GCA_033995625.1. NCBI lineage: Eukaryota > Metazoa > Arthropoda > Diplopoda > Julida > Julidae > Ophyiulus > Ophyiulus pilosus. The sequence goes on from JAUJYV010000250.1 coordinate 57,168, forward strand.
TTCCTGGAATGATGGCGGGCTCCATTCAAAGGTCAGCAATTTCAAGGACGGTCATCCAAACATGTCCTTTGCAAAATAACCAATTATTGACAGAAAACGCCTTTGGAATGCATCAATCAGAATTTACAAATTGTTGCAAGGAAGTGCTTTCCAAGGTCAAATTCCTAAGTTGTCTCCAATATGCATGTTAATATTCAGTTCAAATCATTTCCACAAAATAGTTCAAATACAAAAATTTGGTTTTGCCTGTTTGCAAAGTGCTATCCTAATATTCTTGTAATAAGTAATCAAATTACTTGCCTAATTTTCATTTTATTCTCACTAGACACCTTCACCCAAGGAATCTACCTTCCATCAATGGACATGAAGCCAAAATAGACTTTTTCATAAAACATGTTACCGAAGACTTGAAAAATGAAAAGGACACAGATACAAACGTCTAAAAGTCTTGCCAAAAAAAGTTAATTCCATTCATTACATATTAATCTTTAGACTTTCTATTTTCTTAATAATATAATAAACTGTAAAATGTAAGCTTAGAAATGAAATGGTGGGCAATTTTCCATTGATAACAACTTTTAACAACCGAATTTTATGCCTTTTTGTGTTAGTAATGTATCAAATACTCTTCACACAATTGGTGTTCAGGAATGTGAAATTCATGTATTATCATTAAGGTGTAAAAAAGATTAAATGATGTAAAAAGTGAAAATCTATCTTTATTGAAATTATTCCAATAAAGGTTTATTTCAATTTTTAATTTGCTCCATTGATTTTTCCACATATCATCTACACAGAGTTAATTTCCAGCATCTGGAATGCTTCTGGAAATATGCTACGTATTTACATTACCATAACTGATTAACGAATAGGGAGCCAGGGCTCTAAGATATCTCGATATCTCTTGCGTTCTGCAAATAAAAAAACCCCGGTCATTTCTTACGTGTCATTATTATGAAAATTTTCAAGATTCATGAATACATATGCAATGCTTACCGATTGGAGGGAAGTCTTCGGGATGAAGCTCAATGTAGTGTTTATACATGGCATCACGCATTGCATATCGGTGTTGGCGATATTTGTACATCAGGTGACAAATGGTAACCCCAGTTGCAACAGCTATAACATGTCTATGAACACCTAAAATGAATATCAATCACAATCCAATTTTAAAACCCACCATCAAAAGCAGTCAAAATAATCCAAATTACCACCATAAAAATAAGCGCACAAATCCGCTATGAAATATATAAAAAAATATGAAGAGCTAGGAAACACATTTTTGCATTTTAATAATTAAAAGTTATACTTAATCGGGACACTGGCTTTGATTTTAGCTTTCACATATGTAAGTTGGGCATACAATGGCATACAAAGAATGCATTTTGCAAGCTAGAGAGAGAGTTTGAGCCATCCAACGTTAACGAAACGATAACGAGAAACAGCGCTGGCCACCCGGAATGCCAAAGACTACTCTATGCGAAGCATGGCATTCCAATGCTAATCTGGGCTTCCCGCGCTGTTTCTCGTTAACGGTATCGTTATCGTTTCGTTAACGTTGGATGGCTCAAACTCTCTATTAACACGGGTAGAGCTAGAGCACGACTTCATCGGGGGCCCACTTCATTAGGGGCCCACGTTGATATATCGGACAAGCCACTGGGTCATAAAGCAGTCATGTTTTTCAAAAGCCATCAATTTGATTTTCCTGTATGTGAACGCTGAAATATTGATCAACTGATTCTTGCAAAATTGATTTACAAAATGAGTTTTTGGTTAAGCCTAACATGGCTATCCAAACCTACCGCTGAGAAGAGGACGGTACGACAGGTAATTGTAATACATTGACATGAGGTATGCCGTACCACCTCCGAAACCATATATTGCGGGTCTTGTCAACGTTCCTTCAGCTTTAGTTCGGTCGCCAGTAAAATAATCGGCTGGATTTGTATAGAGCGGAGATGGATAATCCGGATCCATTTTCCCGATTTTTTTTCCCATAAACACCTCCTTCACAAATTGTTCGCTAGATGGCGTTGTCGTTACTGTCGTCTACTCGACCAGGACAGAAGCACGAGTATTGAACGTTACATGTTTCGGGAATAATATCTGATGTATCAATGAGAAGGTAGTTTACTGTAAGTATATAATTATTGTGAAAAGGAATTTCAAATTGGCTCCACTTGTGCTTCACGCATTTGTAGAAATCAGCATGGTGTACTTGTATTATTTGCGAAGGACTCCCATCAGGCATATCACCAGAAAGGGATAAGCCTAATGCTGTATGTTTTTATGGTTACAGAACCACATTTCCAGACCCAGAAAACTAAAACATGGATTTCCAAAACCGGGTTGGTTCGAAGACGGGTGGTGGTGGTGTGGCCTCCTGGTCAGAGAGCAACCGAGAGAGAAGAGAACGACTTAGACAGCTCGCCCTTGAAACCATCGACTTGAATAAGGACCCCTATTTTATGAAGAACCATTTAGGTAATCAACTGTTTACCTAATCACGCTCAGAACAACACCATTGTTAGCTTCACTTGCATTGAACGCGCAGATGACACAAACAAAAAGCCCTTTTGCCAGTTCAACTGGGTGTCATGCTTTTGTGGAATTATTGGGCGAAAGACAATAGATACATTCTGTCATCAACGTTTTGTCCATAATACGATAGTCATTCTATGTGTATAAACATTGCGGTGTAATCTCAACGGCTCATACTATCATCATTTCTTTTGGGGTGTCTTCTGTCTGCTGTAGCAAATAGAACAATAATACTATTGTTACGTTTCAGGTTCGTACGAATGTAAGCTTTGCTTAACTCTACACAACAACGAAGGGAGTTATCTGGCCCATACCCAGGGCAAAAAGCATCAAGCGAGTCTTGCTCGACGTGCTGCCAAGGAAGCGAAAGATGCCCCTGCTCAGCCAGCTCCCGAAAAAGCGCGTGTTGACATCAAAAAGTTTGTCAAGATCGGACGTCCCGGCTACCGTGTGACCAAGCAGAGAGATCCGGAAACTGGACAACAGTCCTTATTGTTTCAAATCGATTACCCTGAAATTGCAGAGACCGTTTATCCGAGGCACCGATTTATGTCAGCATATGAACAAAAGATGGAGCCACCAGACCGCAAATGGCAGTATCTGTTGTTTGCTGCAGAGCCATACGAGACTATCGCATTTAAGGTAAACGGTGAATTTGGCATAAATTAAGTTGGTCTATATATTTAAGGGCAGATTTAAAAGGCTGTATATCTCTAGGATTTTCTATATTAAACTTCCATGCAGCATTTTTTTTAAATGATAGTATGGCATGTTTGACATTATTTTTGACTAATATATGTTTAAATGAGTTGAATAACTTAAAACACAAATTTATATATAATAATAACAACAAAACAAAAACAAAACAGTGTGACATTGTACATTGTGCACTCCAGGGAATTGAAAACAATGCCAATGCTAAAACCCTGCCTTTTTTTTTTTTTAAAAAAAACAACAACAAAGTATGTTTACCGAGCAAAGTTTCAAAACTTCTCGTTTACAATTGAACTAAAAAACAAAGTGAATAACATCATTTTTTGCATGCATGCCAGCTAAAAACAACATGTTGTGGATGTCGCAATTCATTTGAAACCTCTGCATCAAGAAAACAATAACATTAAGATCGGTCATGATTGCCATTTATCTGAGAAACTATACATCTTGCGCTTGTTGGCTCGTTTTAGGTACCCAGCCGAGAAGTGGATAAGAGCGAAGGCAAGTTTTGGACGCTTTGGAACAAAGAGACCGATCAGTTTTTCCTACAGTTTAGCTTCAAATTGGACGTGAAAGCCAAGCCCGTCATTCCACCACCACCCGGTGTTGGAAACCTGCCACCTCAGCCTGCAACACGACCCCCGCCTTCTCTCAATCTGATGGGAGGTGCGCCACCTGGCACCCAATCAAACATGCTCCATCCACCTCCAGGCTACTATCCTTCTCAGCAAAGTCATCACTCGGGTGATAATTAAAAGTAATGGGTTCATGTTGATTTTTTTTCTACCATAACATCCTGGCATCGTTTTTCAATCTGTATCGTCATTTCAAATTAAACGTGCTGCACTCTGCCGCTATCTGGTTCTAACTGGATGTTGAGTCGATTCTACTGCATTTGCTTTTGATGTTTGGTGGCCGTGATTCAACACCATAAAAAACACTGTTGGGATGTCACTGGCAGTAGCGGACATTTAACACGTGCACGCGAATGGAAATCAAAGTGCGGCGTTCAACTGCACTTTGTCATTGATTCGGGGCATTTGCTCTTGGTGGGAAAGTGCAAAAATAAGTATTCATCCTGATCTATTTCAATCAATCGGAAACCTTTTGTCAATAGCACATACAGATGCACTTGAATAAGTTCCACTTATCCGTGTACCGGAGATCGTTAGGGTTTAAAGATCTCGCAAGCACCCAAAGTTTGAAAATTTCCTGCCATTCCACGTGTAGTAACGATGCACCACGTGCAGTTGAACTCTTAAATCGAATTAAGCTTATCTAAAATTTAATATAAAACTATCATAAAGTACGGAAGGTCACTATGTACTTTTGGTGCCAGAAATAAAATTTGTTTTCTTACAAGGAGAACATGATTTCATTTACTGCCGAGGTTTAAAAAATTAGTTTTACTAAAAATAAACACAGGCCAGAAAAAATATTTGTCCTTTACAATATAAATGGCAAAATTTAGCATTTTGGAAGTTACATCACTGTACGGAGGATGTCTAACGCGATGTCTGATTTGATATTAATGTATTAATATCTCGTATAAAAAGTTAATATCATGATATTTTGCATTTTTTAATAAACACGTTTGATTGAATAAAAACGACCTTTGGACAAACTATATTTAGGCTGTTCAAATATGGAAAACGTTGTTTCAATGCAAATGTTTTTGTGCTTGTCAAGGTTACTTTTCTGAAAAATTAATAACTAGCATGCGAAAACAACCTGCATAACATTGCAATAATTCTAGGCTAGTAACCTTTTAGCTTACATTAGCAGGAATTCCCACGATGTATTAAATAAAACAAACTTCATAGGTGGCGCTGATTACCTCTTCAATTCTTCATGAAATCGGTCTTATCTTAGGGTTTTTTCTCATTATCTATAAAAAGAAATATTTAGAGTTAGATAATGTGAAGCAATGTACGTCTAATGCATTAAAATAAGTATTGCATGCATTTGTAAATTTTATGAAAAAAGGTCTAAAACTTTTCTAAAAATAGTGGGCAACCTTATTTTTTCCAAAATTATCTTGGGAATTTTTTTTTTGCGAATTCTGTTAGGCATGTGTATCAAAAATGAGGATAACCAAAAATAGAATTTGCTCCAACTTTCCATTTGGTACAGTTTTCATTTTAGTCACCATTTCCCAAACTTTGCAAAGTTGCCCGAATGCCAATCTTATGAGTATCAGAACCCCAGGTTTATTAAATATCTAGTTTTAAAAATAGGCCATCATTTTAAGCTAAAAACAACTGAATATATAGGAAATAGCTGACAAGTAACATGCAATTCAGGGCATGTTTAGGATTACTAGGTACCACTTTCATAAATACATTAGAAAAGTTGAAGTCTGTTCAAAACATTGAACTATTTCAGGAGTTCAACAGCTGATGCTGTCAACTCTGACCTCGATTGAATTCATTTGCTGATACAGTCGATTCCGCTTAATCTGGACACATCCGGCGGAGGCGTTTTGCCCCGATTAGGCGGCTGCCCAGAATATG